>JTDE01000380.1:114935-141358 GCA_014338405.1 Paragonimus skrjabini miyazakii
TACTGAATATTCGACGTTTCGGCGCCTCAACCCGGTTACATGCTTCAATGATTCGCATGCTTCTGTTCGCAGATGACAGCGCACTGTTTGCTCGTGGCGAGGACGAACTACAGCGACTGACCACGGCTTTCGCGACCGCGGCATCCAAGTTTGGACTGGATATCAACACAGGTAAGACATTTTCTTTTTTTCAGCTTTTTCCGGGCGGAGGTGCTGTCTGTGCACCTTCACCTCAAATTCGCATCAATGGAGATGTTGTCAGCAGTTGTACAGATTTCTGCTACTTGGGCAGCAAGTTGTCCACCAATCTGTCCGTGGACTGCGAGTTGAGAGCTCGTGTGGCAAAGGCCAGTACTGCTTTCGGACGTCTTGAAAGACGTGTGTGGAAGAACCACAGCCTGAAGCCAAGCACTGAGCTGTTTGTCTACCGCTCAATGGTGCTGTCTATACTGCTGTAAGGCAGTGAAACGTGGACATTGTATCAGCGGAACGTGCGCTATCTGAGCCACTTTTATTTGCAATGTCTAAGACGCATCTTGGGTATTCGGTGGTCGGACATGGTTCCGAACGCTGAGGTACTGCGGCGAGCGGACATGAACTGGATGGAAGCCTTGCTGTTAGTGAATCAGCTTCGTTGGCTAGGTGACATCGGTCGGATGGACGATGATCGGATCCCGAAGCAGGTGTTGTATGGACAACTGAGATCGAGTAAGCGAAATCCTAGTGGTCAGAAGCTGAAATACCAGGATGTTGTGTAGGTAAGTCTTTCACGTTGTAAAATTGATTTTAGATGTTGGGAAGACTTAGCGTTGAACCGGACTGCTTGGAGGAATACAATTCGGACGGGCGTCCGCGAGTTCAACGAGCAGTTATTGTGCGACCGAGAATGAAAGTGCGCTATACGCAAAGGAACTATCGGTGCCGACACTGCAGCCGATTGGCGCAAGGTGCGAGGTGGACATATGACGACCTGGCGTAGACAAATGAAATCATTCACGAAGGGGCTGATCACGGTAGATTGGGTTCGTCTCCCGGGCTGGAGCCGTCACGACTCATAGAGTCGGTGGCTTGAGACTTTAAGTGAGATGGCGGTTAACTGGGCTCAGTGGCGTTGATGTTGTCATTGTTTTTCCGACTTGTCTGTGAAGTGAGTGCATTTAATGATGGGAGGCAGTGAAAGCCATAAGAAAGCTGTCTTGTTGATGACGCCATACTTTCACCTACAGTTCGATTGTTTGCTTGCAAAATGTAGGCACCTTGATGTTGAATGTTTGAATATAGACATACCTATGTTTTGGCAGTTAGGTTTCTTCCCATGCCCTTCTTTTTTCTTCTCTCTTCCGATAAGGGGTGTGTTGTTTTTCTTCCTGATGATGTGGCAGTGAAATACTAGTGTGAACCACTGATGTATTGCTGTCTATGATGATGATGACAATGATGAACGTCCATATACAATTTGAATCACTCACTATTATTCCCACTGTCAATCCACACAGTACACTGTAAAACCTTAAATATTTTGACATGCCACATACGTCCCTAAAGCCTAGTTATGATTGGTGGCTAAACAAACTTTACCAATTTGTCTGTATGCACCCATTCGTTCATCGATCCATTCGGTTGTTATTTCCGGTATTTCATTTTAATTAACTATCGTTCTTTTGTTGCTAGCTTGCTTCGAATGCGTAGGTTTGACAAATAGTGTTTGCATTGTTTTCTGGCGATGTTAGTTCACTTCATCGTTTATGATGCGATGATCACATCGGAGGTAACAAAATACGCAAACTACCTTAGATTGTATATATTCCTTTAGTATCTACAGATGTATTCAGGCCATATATTGAGAATGCCATTTTGTCCTCTATCACAACAAGCTTTCTTGGCTGGTGTTTCCTTCAACTAATGACGAGATATGAGGTTAATAGATGATGACCTGAAGTGGACAAATAAGATCGTTCACCAAGGGGTTGGCTACTGCGGGTCAGGTCTGTCTCCCGGGACCCTCACTGATGGCTGGTGAATCTAGAGGGCCCAGTGGTGTGAATATTGTTGTCGTTCTTTGTTCCAGTTACCTGCAAAATAAGTGCGTTTACTGACACAGGATGGTGAAAACCGTAAGGAAGCAGCCTTGATAATGACACCTTACGTTCACTTGAACCTCGGTTGTTTGGTTGTATACTTAAGATACCTTGTATTTGAACGTAGACACAATTGCTATTTGTAGTTACTTCCTTTGTCTTTCTTTCCTTTTTCCTTTTCGGTTAGGGTCTTCTGTTATCCTCATTGTTGTGTAGCAGTTGAACATCAAACCGGTGTTGACTACGATGAGGATGACTCACTAAAACCGTTGTATTCGGCTCATGTTTATTAGGGAGTTCAAGCATGCGTGGAAAATTCAATTTTAGAGCCCTTAAGTCTTCAGACGAGAAGTGGGAAGCAGAGTTTTCGTTGTACTGTTGACCATAATTTTCAGTTAATCAACTCATCTATTAACGATCTACAATTTCTGGTAGTCAGAACATAGGTTTATTTCCAATAATACACTACAACTTTGAAGGCATTCTGTTAGTCAGGCAGTTGTTCCGTTTGATTGCGTGACGAACCAGTAACCTATCTTCTAGGGAGCAGAACCACGACTCGAGTTTACCTGTAAAGTTTTAGAGATTCCTAGGGTTTCATTTCCGTCAGTAGGAGCTATCCCAACATGGAGAAGTCACTATCGTTTCCCTCTTAAGCAGGTCGTCATAAAATTCTATTCGCGACAGTGTAGCTCTGCCCAGCTTCATCCATTGTATAAACATAGCGCAGTTGAGCACGGTGCAGAACTTGTGCATTAATAACGGTAGTTTTTGGCTCAATATATGTTGATATTTTAGCGAATCGTATGGAACCGTAAGAAGATGTGGTTCTTTTGTTATAATTTCAGTTCTACAGTCCTTATTCGAAAATCAGCTAAATTTTTCGTGTCAATATGTTTTGAAGTTGCTGGGGCCAGATGATATGAGTACACCTTCTTGAAAAAGGATTATTGAGAACCCGTTTGGTAGCAATGGTTGATTTTAGTAACACACGACAGCAGTCGAAATTAATTGGTTTGGATGCGGGTATAGGTCACTCATGCCTTGAAAAAGGTCAGTTTGTTCTTTTTCGGAATATTTTCTTCCATGCACTTTTTGTTATCTTCAATTCTGTTCCAAAGTACCTTAGATCAAATTTTTTTTAAATGAAACTATTTCCTTAAAGTGCTGCGCTACTCATAAGTAGTCTGCTGGGTAAGATCAGTTGTTTCAAATGCAAGTCTGTAACCTGCACACATGTGCAAGTCTGCCTGCTCAATAACATATTCGCTATTGATTCCCATCCAGAGACGAAAGTGCTAACTAGATTGTAACATAAGTCAGTCACGGTTGTCAGTTTTCAATCTAACGATGATGTTCAAAAGTACTATGTAGCATCTTTTGCATGGAAACGAAAAAATATAAACTGCCGATTACAAGGAAGTTGGTGAAGATTATTCTGTTAACTTGTGAGATACGATCTCTTTTTCGAATAACACAGACGAGACGAGAGAAAAAAGTGTTCTTCCGTGAGTGGCCTCCTTTGACCGAAACAACATTTTGGAATATACAACACCTGTACAGTGTAACCCCCTTGTTGAACAGATGCTTGATGCTGTACTTTTAGTATTCTTTCTAAGATGATACTCCCATTACTGATGAAAAAAATGGTACTGTACTGTGGTAATTCCATTGAGGTAACATATTGGCGTAATGAGGAGGGGCAATCGTAATGTGCTACTCACACGACTGCTAATCAGTATTGGCAACATAGCATACATTTTGACATCGAAGTAGTCGCGAGAAAAGTACGAGAAGAAACACTGGAGTACAGCATCACGCAAACTGATCCTTGCTACGTAAAGAAACTGAGCATTGGCATCTGTAACAAACGAGACGGTCTGGGCCCAGAACCATATGCAAACGAGTGTTTTGTTTGTAGTCCTTTTTAAGCGCTTAACCCATATTTTGCTTTCTTGAATGAATAACCCTTGTGCCATCCGCGTTCTTGCCTCACAACACTAGTTCAAGGGGGATACTCATCTCTTTCCTGTCGTGTACGCCACTGCGCAAACACTGCCAAATTTATCGACACTGTATAAGCGGCAAATGTAGAACGCATCAAGTGAATGAAATGTTTTCAGAACACCATCTACTCGTAAGCTACATGCAGTTTACTAGGATAGATGTTAACGAATATAAGCATTGCAATATAAATTTGCGGTTTGAAATGCAATGATCAATAAAAATTATGTTTCTTTGTGCAAAACCAATAGACCATGACCCCAACGGCGTTTGATAAGTTCGGGGGTTTGCAGAATGACCGGGCTAGTTTTGCCGCACAAAGCAGTTTCCAAATTCCGAGGGATGAAATTGTAAAAGTGAATTCCACTGTCTCTTCTGATATTAATCGATCCGACTATCGCCAAAACTACGACCAATGGTCGAAACAATGATGTGACCTCTTTAAAATCCTTCATCCTCTTAGAAACCCATGAAAGTGAGTAACAGTGAATTACCTAGTAGAATGGTCGTTCTTGGGGAGGCGATCAAGGTTGGGCTTTACCCAATATGTAATGTGTCAACGAAATTTAACTTATAGTGCTGACATCATCGTCATGGAAGTATTTATTCTACCCAGTCTCTTTTTAGTAAAGCCGATAGTGTAAATCAGTGGGTCTTGTATATCATTCAATCCTAGTTGGTGGGAGCAGGAACTGTTCAAAAATACAAATACTAGCCGAACAAGTCTATGCTAACGAGGCGTTTGAACCGTTCGGTGTTTAAGATATTTCAGCTTGGATACTTCAAGGACATAAATCCGCCTAGTTTTTACTACAAGTTGCCAAGTTATAGATTGTGGAAGCAACAACGCTTAGACAATCATAACATGTTATAGTTTGCGCAAGTAACGGTCAAACTAATGCATCATGTCTTCTGGCTGGTTGACAGACTTTCCCGTCAAATAGTTTCACTACTCGAGTACTTAAAAGAAGCACAGTTGACGGCGAAACAGAATGCTTTTTCGGACATTTTTCGTCGTCCTTTTGCCACGCGAAAGCTCGGACTGAACTTTAGTTTCGATAGTAGATTTCTATGCTATCCTTTATTGTTTCTCGTATCATATATCATTCTATTACTGTTGGTGGTTGTAAAACCTCGTTCAATGTGTCCAATTAGACGGATTCATTTGTGATTCAGTCGGTGGGGTTGTGTGTTCCAATGTTCAGATTTGCATTCGTCAGTGGTCGTAGGGTTTCATTAAAGACACTGATTCACTCATGTTTGCCCGCTAGATCATGTGTGGTTGGGTGTATCATCTGATCACCACAGTCAGCTTAACAATCTGTATTGGACTATATGTTCAAGTTTGATCGAAGTAAGTGAAACGTTCACATCACAGTCAGAAGATTGAAAAGTCAGGTTGAATCAACATCTGTCCAAACAACTTATCATGCTACGGTGGCCAAAACAAACTTAAGTGGCCGACCTATTGGTGATTAGTAAACTGGATAGACGAAAACTATGACCGAATGAAAACACTGACTGAGATGCAGTCAATGGGGTCAGGTTCATAGTGGTCGTTAGTGACATGATGTTGTCAAGCGCATCTAGTAAAAAATGGGTATTATCTTATCACAAAAATTGTAGTTTGAAAACACCAGTTCTGTTCCTCAGTGACTTCTGTCAGACACGGTAACCGGATAAGTAATGTCTCACATTAAGAACAAACGATACAATTCCCCAGTCAAAATCGACCTAAGTTAAACGGACCGGAAAGTCTTGGTTTATCACTTTGAAACTTTGATAAAAATAGGGACTTTACGTGAGACTAGACGTCAGTCGAGCTTGGTGATTCATGTCAAATAATGTTACGGACTGTTGAATTACTTCGAAACCTGATATTTTCATGACTGTTATTTGACCACAATCGCGCTAACTGCTAGCCTCTAGTTTGGATCGAATAGTATGCAGAAATATAGAAGTAAAACCCTTTTATGAAAAATTAACTGGTGTGGTTGAAAATTGGAGCATTGCAGATTGCTGTTGACGCTATGTGATATTATCAATCTATTGGTCTAAATACGCGATAGCTTGCTGTTATAATCAAACGATTGTTCGGTGAATCACAAAGCTGGTCCCAAAATATGACTTGAATATAAAGTAATCCTTCACCAGTTATTCCCAACAGTAAAGTGACGGTTGCAACGATCTGTTTTATAGTCCGGTAACTTTTATTCTCACTGTTTTAGTGTGACGTGATACAAGTCCCCCCGTATTGATGTTTATCTCTATTACTGATGAACTAGCTAGTAGTCTATTAGGAATTTCTGAATCCACTGGTAGCAAGTATATGAAACACATACCATGTACTGTTAAGGCCAAACTTAATCAAAGTATCACGCTGTAACTCAAGTGAGACCCACGCATTTATGCTTATCTTTGTTCAAACCCGTTCATCGAAAAACGATCAAGCCCAAAGTCGATTCCACACCGTAGATATATTTTTGAACCAACAAGTATTGACTCTATAACCGGTCCGTCAACATTCGGATCTGATCGATCTTTCATCAATTGCACAGAAATAAAAATTCACGGTTACATCATACCAATTCTGTATTACACTGATTGCACAATTAACTACTTGATGCATATCAGTGACCGTGAAACAACATTCAATGAAATTGTTCCACTCTCATGTTTGTTTCAACGCTGTCGTCAACGTACAGCTAAGTTTGTTTCATATTCAGTCGTTCTTCGACCGATTCCGTCGCGCTTCATTGGGCAGCTGTTTACTCCCCAGCCATTCAATTCGAGATTTGTCTCAAGGGAAAACCTAATAAACTGGATAATTCTGATCGCTTTGAACAAGTGTTTCAAAAATTACAGTTTGTTAGTTAATATCAGTCTGTCCATTATTACAAGCCAACAGCAGTCCACATTATGAAATCAAATGAATGAACTCATGTCTACTTTCTGATTACTTTTGTCCTTGACTTGTTTGTTCACTGCACTGGTCTGTGTGGACAACATACTGAAGAAACCTCCAATTATAATGTTGGTCTTTCTGTTTGAGCGATGGCCGTGAATACTATCAAACATCCCGAGAACATGGTTTATGCACGACTGTACGTACACCTCTTTTGTGTATGTCCACTTTTGATTTACTATAGAAAAACAGTAGTACCGCTTGATTCAATATGGTTATATGAGGCCATCGAAACAAGTAGATGATGTGCTAATGACAGCCGGTTAAATCTGTTCTACGTTACTCAGGCTGAAGTAACAAGCAATGTGTCATGACTGTGTCGAGGTTGTTCTACATAGTTTGGAAACATCAGACTAAAATGGCACAAGTTAAAATAACACACTCCGGATAACACGAATGATTAATGGCTTATGTAATGTACATAATATACCGGTCGAAATATAGGACTTCGTAGTTATCCGTTAGCTGTCTTCATTGATTCCACTGAATGTGCCAAATGAATTTGTGTTGTCATATGTGTGGGGATTGGTCTTATATTAGGTGATGTCATTTTGGTGAGAATCTTGGTCCGTTTTAATTCACAGTCAAATAGAATGAACAACTCATCTGTATGCAAGTTATCAAGCGTGTTACTGTCATGAAACAATAAATCTGTTGTATGGAAAATACCTACAACATTGCTTCAGTATACATCAAGTTTATAAACTTGACTGGTGCCACTTGTTGTGGTAGATGGACTAAGACATCAGAACTCACTAAATATATTAGGCTTAGGTAAACTTCCATTAATATTATTCAGTATGTGCTCTGTTTCTTTATCTGACAGCATTAGTGGACATTTATCAGTTGCGAAGAATACAGTAGAAAATAGGATGATTTGGTGAAATATGAACACTGTCGTCTTCTGACAGAAAATAAACTAACAAGCAATTCGTTTGCTCCATACTTACCTCCAAATTCTAACAAACAACTTTTTCTGTTCAGAATTCATTATCAGTCGATAACTGTGAGCCATAGTCGGCTAATCCGTCTAGCTTCTTCATAGTCAGATGACCTTGGCCTGCCTATGCGATTTTGCTTTCTTAATTACCAAGGGGCTCCTAAAAATTATGAGTTTTGTATAAAAGGAAACCAGTTCCGCTTCATCTTCATTCACTCGAAAATTACTTGGCGGACTGCCTGCAACATGTTACACTGAATGTTTACATTTTTTGGAGTACGACTACTTCCCCTCTCCCCATTTTTACTGTATACATGAGCTATCTGCCACCAGGTTCTGTCGTTGTATGCGAAAAGCGGAAACGATGCCGCCATGTGCTGCACTTTTAGTAGTAACCATAGTGGTCTAAATCTTCAAGAACGTCTGACGATAAGATAACTTTATGAAAACCATCCGCTAACGTCAAACCCCGCAAAACGTTCACAAATGACTTATGTTCTGATTTAGGACACACACGGTTAACAGATATTTTCACTCATGAACCGAACATGTTTGTCGTACAAACCGTGAAACAGTTACAACATATCCTAAGTCTCCCAGAGTTTTACTCCTTAACGTTATCAGTTGGCTTCAGCCCAATACTTTTTCACCTCATACAATAATTTATTACGTAGTATGTTTCACCATATTCCATCTGCTATTCCTCAGTTATATTCATTGAACTTGTAGCAGAATCTGTCATTATGTTGTGCCATCCGTTCAAACACTTATCTATTCCAAGTTAATAATCTTTCTTCGTTACTGTAGCAACTCCACTCATTTCGAGGGATGTGACAAATTTGGCCTCCGTGCGTACCTTTCGTGCGTCTGCATACCGTTTCGATAAAACTAGAGTGATGATGATCTCAGAAGCTCTAAACAACATAATTTTGTCAAAAAATAATGGCTTTTAATACGGAATCAAAAGCGTTTGCACCAACAATTACTAATGGGTAGCAACTGTGTTGGGCCACGATTGAATTTTTCGTTGTCACGTTCAGCGACCTTGACTTGAACGTTTCGGTTGTTTAAATTTAATACGCACTCTAACAAATTGCTTTACCTGCCATATCTTAGAAACAAACTTGATTGACTGACACCAGTCGATCCTAGGTTCGTTTGTAGCTACCTGTTTCTGAGATGTAATTGGTTGAACGTTCTCTAATAGAGGAGTCTCCCCCAGTCCAGTCTCATTAGAGCGTCTACTGCCGCCATACCTTTTTTTCACAAACGGAAAACAATAGATGGTGTATATAGCAACGGTTGGTCAAAGTTTAGTTGTAAGTCATTCTTCTTTTTCCTCGTTGCGATGTAAATTTGTTTAGATGGCAGTTATTTCTAACGGCCACTAGGTCCATGTGCAGTAAATTCAATTCTCTAGAGTGCAAAAAATCCTTTGTTTTTAACACTGTGGTTCAGTCTGAAATGTCAAATTCTATCTTCTTATAGATTATTCAGTGTTGCATACAATTTGTTTAACGCTTACGCCACAATTTAACCACAGCCTTCTCTTTTTCAGGTATCCGGTAAAGACTACCGAAGTGAGACTGGAACAAAAGGAACCTGTTATCCATTTGCGTTTAAACCAACGAATGCTGTTCAAGGAGGAGCTGTCAGGAAAACTCGTAAGATTAGACAACACTCTGATACCATGTATCGGACCTTTCCTACTAGTTTCCATACAGACCATTTCGACTGATTTTTATTATGCACCCGGTGACCTGTATTGTTCGCATAAAATAAAAACATACACAGTACTCACAGTTTGCTTCTTAGCCTCTCTGATTGAAACAGGTTTCCCACGCACAACTCGCTAGTGTCTCCGTATCAAATGTGAATGTGCACTTGTCTCTCTAATCTTACATCCAACAAGTACAATGGGCAACATATTAAACAGAGTAGTAGCCTTGTTAGCACGCATAATTATGCACAATTTGCAATTCAATTATTTGACTTGTATCAGAAATTCAATTCGCCGGAAATTAGTCAATACTACTGATATCCCCGTGTTTATAACTTTCATCTATTTAGTTCGCTACTAGAGCACTTGATCTTCAGTCTTGGGATGTTACGGGCCTCTTACGGAGTAATTCATGCACATATATCATATATACATCGAGTAAAAGTAACGCATATCAGGGTTCATGTACTGGGATGCCCAACAATTTGGTATAGGTGATTAATCTCGAAAATGGATGAATGATGAATACTCCCCATAGGAGTTAAACAAACCACGGTTAGATTTGAATATAAACAATATCAGTGAAATACATAATAATGTTACCGAACAAGTTATCTATTTGGACAAATTTTGTTGCATGTTAGTACCACAAGGCGGAAGTTTATGAACGGAACAGATTCGGTCATATACAAAACTTGAGGTCGGAGGAGAAATACGGCTGTACTATTCGCTAACCAGTCACTTTCAGTGTTAGCATGACGGAAATGAAAAAAAACAGATGAGTTCTTCTGAATACTAGCATCTCAGCGTACCACAACACCCTACACCTATAAACTGCCTAACGAAATATGAGTGCTGTGTGAGATCTAACAAGCGACTGCCTTCTAGGAGATAACGAAAAATTGCTAATGCTGATGGTTTATAGGTTGGTTCCCATACAAATCCATGCTTATTGGCTTGAACTTGTACCCTCTGCATCTTAGCTCCCAATGTGATGTGCATTGAGCTCCGAAACCTAATCGACCGCTGCATCAAGCCAATGTAGTTGATCGGGCAACTATCTAAAGATCCGCAAATTATATGAGGTTTGAAGCACCAACGAAGCTGAGAGTTCTGAGGTTGAAGTGGAATCCCATTCTTGGTGTAATTCAGCAACTGTATGTGTATTGTAATTCCACATTTCAGAAGGTTTTACTCGTCCTTCTAGAAAGCATGTTGACATCGCCTCCTAAGTAAGCAGTTCACAAAAGTGTTTTAGGCTTTCTGTCATCAATGCTGTTGGCTAAATAAGCTTCTTCTTAATAAACCTAGAGATCACTAATCCTAGATGTTGGTTATCCACGACTGCCTGATTACTTGATTGCAGTTCAGTCTAGTCTGTATTCTACGTACAAATCTGTCGGACTCTGTTGAATAACGTTTCAATATGGCTGGCACCATAAAAACTTATACGAAGCGACCAAACTGCAAGTAATGACCACTGTGACTACAGCTATGAAAAACCGAGCACTAAAGTGAACCGCCAATCCTCCGGTGATACAGATCCAAAAAACTCGGAATAGAACCATCACATTCCTGTCCATTACGTAATCTGACGTGGTCTGCATTCAGTTTGATGCATCTTCAGCTTACGCTTAGCTGTCAGTCACCAACAATATCACCTCGAATTATTCAGGAAATCTGTTTTGGCGAGGGTTTCGCCCTTTTACATTTTTACGTTAGCTAGAGAAATGACAGTCAACACTGATACTTATGAGCCTCCCATTGCTACGTTAATGATCGTTTTTGTAAGAAATATAATTTTACATTCAACGAATTAACAACTGTCCTCCAGCAGAAACATGTTTAATAACAATTTCACTATTCCCGATGTCATAACTAGCCAATTTGCTAACGGGTGCCAGAGTGGCAGAATTAGTATGTATATATTGTCATAGGAATGGACAAAATCCCTCTACTCAACACATCGACTTTTCCCAGATATGATGTATTTATGTGGACATGAGAAGTAAAAATGCAAGGATTTCAGTTCAAACTCATACTCTCACAGATGTACCCAATACTACAGTACTGTCTACAAATTAAAAAGTATCACCACAAGTGATACTATTTAGAATGACCTTGAACCGCGGCATTATGTTGTAAAAGTATTACAAGCACAGAATACTCCATCGACAGACTGCAATACTCGATAAGCTATTCCACCATATATCTGTGCTTTTGCAAGTAACTCACCTGAGAGTGGCAAGTACGTGGTGTACATTATACTGAGTCGTTAGTATCTTCTTGAGTTTCGTTGTACATATGTTGAAATCGTGTCTCAGTGAGTAAGAGTTTCAGTTTCACCGGTTGAACATGGACAATTTCGGTGTGTTCGCTCTCTGTCAGTTACGTCATAATGCACACCATCTTTCAGCGTATCCTTACAAGTCCTTGTCTAGTTAGCTGTTTGTTAGGCATAACAGATTGCCAGCCAAACCTGATACTCCTTCCAAGCAGAAATGATTAGTTGGACACTGTTGACTCCAATTCAGGCATGTCAATAGATGGTTTGCATCAAAACCAAAACCCGCTCAGTAATTTTACACCGTACGTTAGTCAAAACACCATGGGATTTAGATATGGTTAAAATGGCCTATTTTGAGACCAAAATGTGGGCTTAAGAACGAGGGTCTGCCAGGTCAATCAATATGATATGGGTTCCTTACACACAAGCGATGGTATAGCAAGCAAGCGAGAAAAAAGACTTGTGATCTTGAGACAAAAAATTGAATGCAAAATTAGTTCCAAACTGCTAAGAAACTTTCTGTTGTCCACTACAATAGGTTTGGCAAGTATGAGGTTGTAAGTTAACATGGTATCATTGCAACGAACGCGACTGGTTAACATCTTTGAAAAGTCTGACGAAATACGCACCATACTTTTTTGACACTTCATCACATACCGACGCCACTGATTTGTAAATGTTTAGAACTTATGGTTGAGTAAACCTCATGGATGTTGGAAAAGCCTAGAAATGCTCTGCTGTACATCTGCTTTGAATCACACATTTGAATTTTCCACAACTTGATCAAACTTATGTCACTGAAGTTGGTGTCGGATGGATGAGTTGGAATTCACCGAGTGTAACCGGTGCCAAAAGACTATTGTGTGATTAATATTCCGATTGATTTTAACTGGGTTAGCGGAACCGTGAGAATGTGAGCTGATCATGGTGACTGATTTTTCTTGATTGGAATACGGACACATTTGTGGAACATAAGTTATCATGGTCGCAACCGTATTACTTCTAACTGAGTACAACATAATCTGATGATAGAAGAAATAATTATCCGTAATATTCACCTGAACACATTTTTACTGGCGATTACATATGCCATTGACTAGAAGAAAAATTACCGAAGTCCGTTATATAAAGTTCACTGACCGAACGCATCCACATGAATAAAACTGATTTGAAAATCATCTATTGTATATTTGTGAATGCCAGATTTTGATTGATCGTAGGGTAGACCCCTGAAATATACAACTGTTATTCATCTTGTTATATTAATGACTATATTGGTTTCGTTTGTAGTGTTCTATTCCTCAGCTGTCCATCTGTGGGTTAGATAGACATCTTCAGACAAATTACTGTAATCACGCAAACCAGGAATGTTTTGGTCAGTTTATCGTCATTCTAACAGATGGACGAGGTGGACGGGGGGGGGGTTGGTCAAATAGTCTTGAAAATACCGGAAGCTTACTGCAAGGATACAATACTGTGAACATGGACATAGTCCATCAATTATTCTAACTTGGACTGTTTGCATGTGTGCTCTGATACTAATCAACTGACAGCATTATTTGTAATGACATGCTTACGGTGTTGTCATGTTGAACGGTTTTTGGATAATTGCCGGACTAATACAAACACACACAATGACCTCAAGACCATGCCGTTTGAATGATTGTCATTGTTACATGGGTACACGGAGATAACGACAGCCACTTGCCAGTTCGGATATCTGGAGATATCTGGAGGGGGTCATGGAACAAGCCTCAAAAGAAAAGAGTCATGCGTGGTTAAAAAGTTACAACTTCAGTGCATTCGTTGGAAATAGTAGAAACGAGCTATTTGAAATTCAAGTGAACTCGGATTATTTTGTTAAAAATTTGTATTGTACAAGCTACAAATGGGATAATCATCAACTGACACATGTTTCGTTTAACATCTAGTGTATTGTCAGGTTACCAATAGGATGTGTGAGTTCACCGTTCAACTGAACTCATCGCGTGTGTGTGTGTGTGCATGTGTGCGTTCAGTCTAAATGCGTGTGAACTGTTTGGGATAATTTGAGTGAAAAGGATGCCACAAACATTTCCTACGTGGTGCCAATGTTTTTCACTCAGTTAATCATGCCAAACAACTGACAATTCCAAGCCATGGGATCGATTCACTGCCTGTGTGTAGTAGCGATCAGCAAGGCTTCTGCCAGTAAACGTTTAAGGTGGTTACGGAAACCGCTTTCAGCACAGTCGGATAATCGAAGTCATCTTGATGCTGGTTGAAGATCGTGTGCGCAGCAATGGCTGAGTCATGTTGTAAATTCCAGAGTTGCTGGGCGTCGGTAGGGACATTTTACACCATGTTCTTTGGTGCCCACTTCCAACTATAGAGTGGTCTGTCCGACAAACGAAGCTCGACAATCCTTACAGTTAATTCGGTAAACAGTCTGATTGCTCCAGAACTGTTTGTTTTTCGTTTAACTGGACCAACTTATTTCTTAACGTGTTGGTGGCTTTAAATGCCACTCTGATATTGTACTGATTGAGGACCTATCTACGGTCCTCCGATGTATTCCTTCTGTGCAGAATAACGGTAGTCGACCACCAATTCCTGGACTTGTTGATCTTGTCACAGAGTAACTTCTAAATTAGATGCAAAATCTTGCCACAGCAACTGTTGGCTTTCAGTGTCGATCTGATGATCTTGTATTCTTTCGACAGCTCGTCTTCGGAACTGGTTAATAACAAGGCACTGCGAAACAAATTGGATGTAACTGTTTTCTTAGTATACACTAGGTGTTCTGAACTAAGGTAGTGGTACCGTTTAGAATGGCTCCTCCTTCTGTACACGCATGTATCCAGGTTACCGTCGGTTCTTCTGTATAGTCTGCAGTCTAGAAAACTCAGTTCACGGTCCACTGCTTCGCGCTCAGTTATAAATTTGATATGCTGTTGAAAGGGATTTATGTGTTCCATGAATTCCTCAATAGTTTCTGTAGGCGTCACCACCAACGTGTCATCGACATAACTCCACCAAATTCTAGGTGGGCCAGGAAAGCTGAACAGCAACTTTTTTTCCAAATCTTGCATGAAAAAGTTAGCAACTGCGGCAGAGATGGGCCAGCCCATTACTACTCCATCTGTTTGTTGAAAGAAGACCTCAGTGAACGTAAAGGTAGACCGCAGGCAATGTTCCGTAACCACCTTGAACGTTTACTGGCAGAAGCCTTGCTGATCGCTACTACACACAGGCAGTGAATCGATCCCATGGCTTGGAATTGTCAGTTGTTTGGCATGATTAACTGAGTGAAAAACAGTGACACCACGTAGGAAATGTTTGTGGCATCCTTTTCACTCAAATTATCCCAAACAGTTCACACGCATGTAGACTGAACGCACAGATACGCACATACACGATAAGTAGCAGCCCTTATTCGCATCTGGGATCGTCACGCGATGACCTCAGCTGAACTGTGAATTTATACATCCTATCGGTAACTTGTCTACACACAGCACGTTAAACACACAAACATGTGTCAATTGATGTCTCCCTCATTTGAAGCTTGTACAATGTGAATTTTCTTATTTAAATCGCTAGATAAAGGTTCTACGCGAGGATCGAGACGTTGCGAAACCGACAACTCTTTTGTTTCTAACTCGTTGTGGCTTAACCATAGAATTACTTAATAATGAGTTTAAGCTCAACGTACAATATGTTTTCTCGTATCCGTTCTGGCTACGGTTTGGAAGTACTAACAGTTTGTTAACATTTTATTCAAATGGTTATGGACAAAGTACATTTTGTAGTCGTTTCATAACCATCAGCTTTCAGTTGCTGTACAGCTCTAGGCAACTCTCAACCTAATTAGCGAACGGAAAATGAATGCAGCTGGTTTTAACTAAAGTAACATTTTAATGCATCCTTTTCAACTGGCAGTAGGCAGGAAACTCTTGTAGACACAGTGTGTATTGCTGTAGACGTGTGTTGGTTTACAAGAATTCCGTAGATAAATGATTACAACAATATACCGAAGAGCTACTGAGTTTTAAGAAGCACGCGTGTCGTAGCTTAAAATTAACAGTGATGTCACTCCAAGCTTTAAAGCGTGTTTGTTAACATGGTCAGCAGCAAATTGTTTCACTGATATGGCAATGTCATGTGACCACCACAATGTGGGAAACTGCCATAGGTTAGATATCTGATCAGAGTTGTACAGTGAGTGAGCACAGTTGTATCAATGACTGACCATACACGTCAAGTCAAGTCAAAGAGCCCATATTACATGTATCAGGTATATATTCAGTTATACATGCTTATCTGTGTAACCAGCCTGTGACTAAGAATACAGAAGATAAGCTTGTATTCAATGATAAACGACGGAATGCTGGGCACCAAATTAGCAGAGTAGTTAGTATCAGGTTGTTTCTGACATGAACGAAGTACGGTTAGCACAAAACATCTGCTACGTGTTCAGCTGTGCACTATTTGCTCGGATTACCGGAAACAACTCATTCTTCCCATTGTTGATTACGTCTCCATATTTGTCCTTCAATTGATTTTTGTCGGATACAGTCAAGTTTTTCAGTTCCAAGTTTACTATCTCTAGTATTTCCCTAACTCATTTGACGTGCTTAATGTAAATGACCAGGACATGACCAACCCGGGTTTGAAAGTCAGACAGAGTAGTAAGCACTTTGCCATAGAAAATAAAACAAAAACGCATACACGCAATGAATGAGGGATAAAACAATCGACCAACATTCGCACGATGCACAATAACTAAAGTTGTCTTTGTTTGGTGTTAGCAGTGACTTAGAATATGGGTGTTGTTAGTGTCGGACTGTTGTCCGGATTAACCGTTTAGTTTGCAATCGGGCTTTTACCAAATTAGGCAGCATCGAAAGTGCAGTTGCATGTAAAATCTGCCCTTGTAGACAGCATTAAGAAAATGGTATCCACTCCAGAGGGCCAGTACGAGACACAACTGGTTCAAGTTAAACCCGATCAATCGCAAAATAGATTATTTTCAGCAAGAGTCAAATAGGCGTTTCTTATTGGGAAGTATCGTACATCCTTGTTAAATAGTTATTGGTAGCATAAACTACGTTCCATTAACAATGATAACTTAACCGACGCCGTTCCAAAACGACAGAGATCGCCATTTGGGAAAGAGTTATTCATCAGTTCTCCCTGAGAATTTGTGGGATGGTGGGAATAATTTCCCAGACAATGTATAGGAGAGCGCCGCTCTGACAAATACAATTATAGCGAAAGAGTGAATGGGAGAAAGGTATTGTTTGGTGCTTAAATGTCTGCTTACAATAGAATAGGTTTATGCGTGCTATAGAGGAGGCCATATAACAAATCTCTTTGTGTTAGACAGCTCCTGATGTTTGCTATAGCGGTGTAAGCCATACATAGACCAACCACATATACCACCGTCGTTTGCTAGTCTTGACAGACAATGATAACAGTGAGTCCTGGGTGATGAATTCGCATAAAAATGAAGTTCGATCACCAAGCAGAATAATCACCCGATGAGGATCCTTCAACCAAATTCAAATTGACATGTGACACCGAGAAATCGAAAGACGATTGACAGAAACCATGTGTAATGAGCTCACAGCGAACAACTTTACAAAACTTCGCTAGAAACTACACAAAATGTAAAACACAGATATCTAACCAGGTTACTATTGTATCGTAAGGATACTAGTGTGAATCGGACAGTTAACAAAGTTTTTAACTTGACAGTTAGAACGAGATGGCCGCTGCAGCAGTTGTTCTGATCCTACAGCTTGTTTCGCAGTGGCGTTCAACTTTAAATCAGGGCTTCGCTAGAATTTTTGAAGAACACTGGACTTCAATTGACTATTGATGCCGATAAGAATAATATTTTATTACAGTTATTTGGGTGTAATGTTATTGGGCTTCAACTATATTTGGCTCAATCGTTAGAACTGTTTACAGTGTCAAGCGAGAATCAACGCAAGGTAGCTTTCGCCAACCAAGTCTCTCGATGCGAACTTCACTTTGGCGGTCGTTCTGAAAAGCTATGCAGTTGAAGTAGCCTAATCACTCACTGTTATTTTCTGCTGTTCGTTATCAAACAATTTACATAGAAACAGTCTACATTTACCACGGGGTTAACCGGGCGTGTTATCCAGCGACTGATATGAATCTAATGATCTCCAATAAATCGGAAGACTTGCAAGCAAAAGTCGCTAAGTTTAGATTTTCTAGTGAAACACGGTCTGTGTTTTCTTCTTTCCGGTTTCTCAAAAATTTTAATCGCTGGAGACCTCCATGTTAAGATGACTGACGAAGTTACATGTTCTATCACTAAGAAAATTTCCAAAAATACAAATGTATTGCACTAGATCCGTTAGATACTTCAAAACGAGTCGAACTTTCGTAACTATTGGTCCATAGATAATTCAGCCATGCATATCGGGTTATTTACTTAGCTGGGTGTTTAAGTGCCTAGGCTGGCTAACTGTGAAAGTAGCATGCTGGCAACAGCTATGGAGGGTTGATGATTTTATAAAAATTGACCAGTGTTAACAACAGTTACCAGATAATGAATGCCATAGAACAAATATTTGTACAATAACATACAAAGTGTCATCTGCAGTATACCTCCCTTAAATGGAAACAAACCTACAGACTTCTAGTCCGTAAATATAAGATCGGGATAATTCTGATTGAGATGTTATAAATTTGGAATATCAAAAGATTTACAATTCATATAAAATGCTAGGAGCATGAGACATTCTGTATAAAAACTGAATAAATTTGAAGCAAATTCGAGGGTAACTTTTCAAGCTCTTCATAGAACTGGTAATAAGTTAACAAATGTTCTTCCCTTAACACGAAACCAACAATTGGGTTGTATTTCTAGAAAACTTGATTATCAAACGTGCTTAAACAGAACATCTTAATTAGTCTATACCCAGCTTGGTACCCAATAACTGCTTAGGTTTTTAGTGGCTGACGTTTTCCAGCTGTTCGATTGTCAACTTTATTGGCACTAATGTGACTGTAGGCGAGAGCTTACGGCTCAAATGACTGCCTCATTGGTGGTCATTCACAGGTATGTTTGATCATGTTGACTTTGTCTGCAATTTTTACAAAATATTATATCAGTCAACCAACTCGATGTGTTTAAAGTTTCGATATTAGCAAAGGCGCAAGTTGATTTTTATTCTTCATACTCGATATATTTTTCATATAGTCAATGATATTGCATGTACATTCCAAAAGCAGCACAGAAACCGGTAACGTCTACAGTCTGTGTGAAGGTAAACGGTACAGGATACCATAGGAAAACCTAGCCCATCATTTCAAAACAAGAACTAACATTCAACACCACTTTGAGCCGAACGATTTGCCCATCGGCACGTATCACATAAACCCTCAATTTCAATTCCCCCCACTTAGCAACTTGTGTCATCCATGGGGAGTTGCTTAACCATAAAGAACACATCAGGTTTAGGTTGTAGAATTCGGTAAGCGACTGCGAAATGAACGACTGCCAAGACTGAGGGGACAACAAAATTAAGTGCTTGTCCGGGTTAAGAAAAATAACACAGGACTGTTCGTGCGAGCGAAGAAACTATTGGGTTTCAATGGTAAACATGCTTGTGCGTGCGTTTTTGTCATCAAGACTCCGTTACTGCATGGAAGAGCACCCTCGAAGTATCACGAATCCGTAGTCAATCGAGCGTGTCAAGTGTTTGTGTTTCTCACGTTGCACAAGATAAGGAGTGAGCTGTAGGCTTTCGAGCATTCTGGAGGCATTCAGGCAGAAGACAGTTGGGCAGGCATAGTCTAAAAGACAGAGAAACATCCTCGTAAGCCGCCAACTATAACTGTAATTTTCCTGATACTCCCTAGATTATAACGGGACGAATAGTTTGGCAGTCAATGAAACGCTTATCAGAAATAGCATCAGATTATGTGGCCAGTGTAAAACCATAAAGTTTACGGTAAGCACTTCGGGAGAAAAGGCGAATGAACACATTTTTGAAATACCACATAACTGATCAACTAATCGCGGGACTTGATGTGTCAACTTCTACGTGCATTGGGCCTGATTCAGTAGACAGGCGGACAATGGACAGCAGCTTAACATGAAAAGGGTACTGCAAAAATTCGCAGCCCACTGCACATCAGTATGCTCATTAACTGAGTAGACTCAAGATTAATCTCTTAACTAATGGCTTTGATATTACCAATGTGCATGGTGATGCCGGCTGCGTATATGAACGAATTTCTATTCGATCCAGTGAACAGGGTACATTGATCATTCTGGATTACAACTCTAATGTATGACCTATATGAGCAAACTGTGAGAACACTTGCGACAAAACTGTCTCTCCAGGTTGATCGGATATTGCAAGGTTATAATGTTGTGAACATTCTGTAGGAGAGATTTGCCCGTTCTACTGCGAATTCCTTGCAGTTTTCAAATCGAATTCCTAATGACAATGCTTCCCACTTTTGTTTCAAAGTGTACGATCATTTAACTATGGTGTCTAGCCATGAGAAAAGCAATGTTCGTGTGAATATAGATCAGTAAAACACGCATGGTATTCAACACATTAACCTACAGATCGATGGCGGAAAACACGGGCACTTTATTAAACGTGTATCGGATGGAATTTGAATAAACTGCTATTCAGCAAGTTTAAAGACCTCTGTATTTTAAACTTGTAGGTAAATCCTAGTAGTTGGATCATAATCTGGAACTAGCAAGGTAGTTGCCTCATATCTTCTCGGGATGATCGGGTAATATGAGAATCGCCCAAAAAGGGAAGTAGCTTGGCAATTACGCACGATAATTCGGTCATGCCCTACAGTATGCCGTGCACAGAACGGCTGACCGACACTGAATAA
Source organism: Paragonimus skrjabini miyazakii (assembly GCA_014338405.1). Classification (NCBI taxonomy): domain Eukaryota; kingdom Metazoa; phylum Platyhelminthes; class Trematoda; order Plagiorchiida; family Troglotrematidae; genus Paragonimus; species Paragonimus skrjabini miyazakii. The sequence continues at coordinate 135,810 of JTDE01000380.1, forward strand.
ACCCTACCAATGTCCATGAGCGTGCAATGTGCTATGTGATCTGACCCTCTCAGGTACCTTAGCGTGATGATCACCTTCGTATGATGTGCTGATCAAAAGGGCTATGTTTACTAAGGTTTCCGTACTATCGGATTTGACCAGCTGGAAGCAGCCAGCCAAATAACAGTTATGCTAGTAAGATTATACACTTAAGTATATTCTACACAAAATGCTTGGGTATTGAGGTATCACCTTATGGGTATACAGCGAAGCTAATTTTATGGCGGCCGCATAGTTATTTTCCATGTCCTGAGGCAAACATTTAGAAAGGCTAGCCTCAAATAACGAGCAGGCTGAGGTCCACCAATTGACCCTGACCTACTACATAGTATCATGTACAATCGAAGAACTGGCTATATTCCTCAAAATCTCGGTACAACTTACATTGTGTCTACTACACGCATTACTAATCAGAATGAGTTATTAATGTTTATTGACTGCCTGTTGAGTTCGGTTGCACTCTCACCGTCAAATAAGTCAAACCATTGAGGTACCGGTTTCAAGTTGAATCACCTGAGAAAGCCGTGCTGCACCATAGATTAGGAAGTGGAGTCAAAAGCTCCTGTTGAATTTCTCCTGACAAAACGAGACACCTGTGGACGCTGATAACCGTCTGTCGGAGCTGGGACTATAGGTACGACGTTGCACTGGTACTGCACTGGACGACCTGAACGCCGCAACCTAATGGTCGCTGTAGGATTAGCCACTACGGCATCGAGGTCGCAGCCTTAAGTGAGATAGGGTCTGCTGAACAAAGCAAGCTCCAGGTACCAGGCTATGGATACAACATCCCTTGGCTAATTAACCCGACTGAACCTGTTAAGGAGAGTTGCTTTTAATTTATAGTCACTGATTGCATCGTTTCTTTGGTGATAAATGAAGTATACAGTGTTATAAATCATACGTGTCCATTATTATCTATGGCCCAACAGCACGCCCACTAATGGCGCAAGGAACCAGTTCACCACGACTCACCTAACATCGCCGAGTAATCGATTGTTTCTTTTCGTGTACTTCAACTAGTGGGCTGGGCTTGAATCAACGATTTGACTGGGTGTACTTTTATCCCACGGCATTAGGGTAGTCAGCGTAACAGATAACTGTTCACCTGCTTGCAGATGAATGCCAACGCAGTTATGATGTGGACTTATCCACGGAGCAGATGCCACTATTTAATTCGCTATCAAACTGCAATGCACCGCAAAATGCAGGCAGCATGTGACATGCGAACAGGACGCGATGGTAAACGTGGCTTTGACCATAGATGGGTCAGGAACGAGTTACGTACATAGGTTTGCAAGCTCATTTGTTGTAAACCGGCTAGGGAGCTATAAATGCTGGATAACTCAAGATTAGGAACTAAGTTCCAAGGTACGGTTGCCGTTCATCTCAAAGACACCTCCACATCTGTCATCCATAAAAATATCTGGCAACGGTTTAAGAAGCGACAATCACTGAAACAGTTTATGTTCAGCAACAGAAACGTCTGGTTCGACAGAGACGATGCTCGTATCAGAGGCCTGATACAACAGAAGGTTAACGCGTTTGTACTTTTGTTGTGAACAAAACCAATGTGACCAAGGAAACATTTTGTAGCGCATACCGTCAACTATTTGAACGCTTTTGTTGAACAGAGGACGAATAGTGAAGAAGTAGTATGAGTTTATGCAGTGCAATGCTGACCGCTTGCAACACAAGTAGTTCTGTGATGTTCTTATTGGTCTCTGGCCCTTGGTGAGCACAACTGGAGAACATCAGATGAGTTGGAGTAAATACTTTCACAGCGTACTGGAAAGATCTTTCACGACTAACTGAGTGACAGTAAATAAACTGTCATAGCAAACCTTAAACGAAACAACCTCTGTTGCTCCGAACATGGTAGAGGTTCAGATGGAAATTTAAAAACTGTCGAATGGAGAAGCAGCTAACGAAGACGAATCGCCCAAAAAACCGTATAATACATGGTGGCTTAACATAAGAGTACGCTCTGTTTCAGTTGATTCACTCATTCTGAGAACAGGAAACGGCCCTGCCTGGCTTCAGGTATGGATTCGGTGTACTGTTAGGTATACATGAGAGGAGCATGTAGAGCACCAGCGGTTACCGTGAACCTAGCCTTCAATGCTACACTGAATGGGTTCTGGCCAGAATACCTATCGATCTGCTTTTTGAAAGAACCTTGACTACAAATGTTTCTGGCTAGTATCGTAGATTCCTGATGAGTCGCCGTGCTACTAAAGAGATTTTCGTGTTACGCCAGGTCTAGAAAGAATGTTGTGGACGTAACTAGCTAGTGTGTTCCATTGGTACGAGTTTCACCATCAGTCTGGCTGGCTGCTCGTATCATTCGGTCAACATTCTAGTGGAGGGAACTGTTTCCGATAAAGTGTCATCTCAGGCTAACACAGTTATACGCTAACAAAACTGACCATGAAGAAGTTATTGATAGAAAATGAACTGACAGACGAGGTAATTGGGCAAACTAAAAACTCAACTTTTCTGTGTTTATGCGCACAAACAAGGTAGGATTTGGTTAACCACTATTAATTGAGAGTGGCTGGAAAGAAGTGATCCAGCTGTCGAATGTATTGGGTTTATATATTTGGTCATAATAATCGTCAAGTTGGAACGGATTGTCATTGAAGGCATACATCCAGATGGCATAGATGGATTGTGAAAGTCTCGGTTATAGACAGGATGTTCCAATTCGTCATTTTCAACGTGGTGGCCTGGCTACGGTAGACGATGCAAAATACCCCTCCTTGTCTGTCTGTCAGTCACAATCAAAATGGATGAGTTAATGTTCTTTGTTGTTCCAAAGCGAATCCAGGCCGGATACGGTTCACGACCTATATCTGCTGAACGCCCAATAATGCGATGTATGCACGCCGAACATCAACGTAGTCCTGTTTATGTCTGATATATCTTAGTATGATTGTACAAGTTTAATATAGGGAGTTTTCGAATACGTTTAGGTTTTCCGAAATCATTTTGTTTTCATGACTTTCACGTAGACGTCCACTTGTAGGTGTAATTAATATCCATATTTCCAAACCACTCGGGATAATTTTAAAATAGGTTAAACCTTTCTACTGCCTAAATGACAAAACAACAGTGGACAAAAATGAATGGACTGGTTTCCAGCCTTCAGCCGTCACAAGTCCTGATTCATGGCATCCGTTTTCAGATTATCCTGTCACAGTGACCAGAGTCCAAGAATTTCTGCACATATACATCCTAACATATGGCCTGCACTCGTAGCTTAATCCAGATATCCGTACCCAGGAATGAAACCGGGATGCATGTAAATGAATACCTTTGTGATCCGGTTGAAAAAAGTCAATTAACCAGGTGGTTTGCTAATAAAGACAAAAGTCGAGAGACTCCATCTAAAGTAGAAGAAACGATATTGAAAATCCGAAAAAAGGAAGGTTTCAGAGCAATAGTATATATATATGTATATATATATTAGTAAACTCTGTACGGAAGCAGAAATACAGCTAGTTAATTTCGTTTGAACCGACAAATAAAACAAATCACTGTGCAACAACAAAGCTGAATAAGATTTACAAAATAGTATGCCACTGTGATCCTGAAAAAGAATGTGATTGGTTCGCCAGACAACAAGGAGTGCTGCTGCATGTTGATGAAGGGTAAAATATACAAAATTGTGGTCGGTTTGGTCTACTAACCGTTAACGCACATTTGCCATTTCCTTATGGAAGGTACGCTGTAACTAAGTTGATTCTGTCCTAGTCAGAAAAAGCATTGACCCTCACAGTCACATCAGTTACTGTATCAAATAGCCAAGTCACTGCGACTTACAGTTCCATGGGTAACCGGTAACTCGAATTCATGGCTGCCCACCTGCGATTACTCATAATCCTGGACAGCTGCCCTGAATAAATTCCTCCATTAGCTCTGGTTTAAGACCGAATCCTCGCATGATTTAAAGTGCTACAGCGCGAAAAAATCAACTGGGTAAGATCTTGGCATTCCAGCTCCTAGTAACAAGGTTTTTGCCAACATGCACTTATGTTCCAGTATAACGGCTGCTTCTGATTCAGTTCTTCAGTCACTGGACGGACTTCTTCCAGCCAAAGAAGCCGGTTGAGTGTCAGTATGGCTTCAGACACGTCTACCTCTGCAAAACGAAACGTGTTAATGTTCACACCGACGTCTGACCATCAAATAATATAGTTATGACCTAGACAATGCAAATAGATATATATATATATATGTACATAAAGAGGTGCCCACATTGGAATATTTCCGCTAACATGTCCATAACGTTTCAATTAAAGCGGTCTGGAACAGCGAAACACCATATATTCAACAGTCAACTATCTTGCTGCTGTTATATTAGAACAGAGTTATCCGAGTCTTCAAGAGAGACCTTTAGTAACGCAGTCATCTGTGCGTCAAGTAGAGACTCAGCCTTGCTTCATATTTATCACAATTTGAAAATCCACAAGAGCTGATACACACCACAGCCTCTTCAAATCAACACCCATGTGCAGGATTTTACCTAGGTAAACGAATCATACGATAATCCAACCACGACTCACGACGCTTTAGAGTTTGCAGCATCAACCAGCAATGACGCTTTAAATAATATTTTTTGTTAGGAAATCTGTGTTAGCTACGCATTGTTTTTCCGCTGTCACACTTCGCTAGCCACTTCCAAGAAATGTACACCTTTACACATCGAGAATAGTTTTCACAGTCATACCTATTCTTCCCGTTACTCCGTATGTTCGGTAAAGATCACCTGATTATTGCCACAGCGATGTAAGTGCAAATGCGCAAAACTTTGATGGGTAGTGGGTGAGAGCCATGCACAAGTATTGCTTAGATTGCCTTGGTGGAGTATACCGTTACCAACGGTGTAAGTAATCGTATATGTCTTTCAGCAATCCAACCGGATGTTAACGATATTTCGACCATTCTTCTCAGTCATTTGGTACTATATCGAATTTAAAACTTTGCCTTGTACAACAAAATATGTAATCATTATGTAGTTTTCGATCGAAAATACTTCCATTTCCTTCGCATGCTTGAAAAGAAAACCATAGTTTGGATTATGTTATTTTCAATTCCCGCTTGATAGAAGCATTTTGATCGCTTCCTTTTCACTTACAACTTAGTGAAAAGTAGCCGTCTTGTTTTGTCTCAATCCGCTCAACTACACATGCATATTACGAGAGAATATCTAACGAAGCTCTTAAAGAACAGAAAACGTTGTAGTTTTCATTCAAAATGTTGCTGAAGCATTCAGTCTTTAAAACCAAAGAAAAGTGATTCTCAAAATTCCGTTATGACAAACGTAGTAGCGTGAACAGTGCTGAAGTTCTTCACAAACTGAAGATTCCAAAGTTCATTGTCGTACCTAAGCCATACCTGTGTTCAGAACTCTGTTTGCACGAACGCAAACGATAAGAACCAAACCAATGACAAATAGTCATTTAGAGAAATATTTCAAACTGACTTCGTTCGCGCTCGCTCGCAAA
>JTDE01000380.1:141458-154956 GCA_014338405.1 Paragonimus skrjabini miyazakii
ATAAACAAACGTTCACTGATCAAAATTTTAGAGTTATGGGACCAACCAGAGACATTTATCCTTGTTCTCTTGGAGTGACTTTTTGGGATAAGGCGCCTGTGCGACGCATGTTCCGTCTTGTACCACGGGGTGCAACGGATGTCCCCTCTACCAAAACAAATTCTCTCTCTTGCCAGTGTTTACAAGTTCTGTGCACATGTATATTCTTATCCACGTGGCATGGGGCTCGTTTTTTCAGTGGATGGCAATAAATTCCATATTTTCTTCTCAGTCCCTTGTTCAACTGTACAGTCGAACAGGGATGCACAACTGTTCCGTTTAGAATAGTTTAGGTGCTTGTATTTGACTTCCTGATAATTGAATTGCGTTCATAATATACTGGAGTGCACAACACAAGGTTGTCCTGGTCAAAAAACTCAGTGCAATGCATAGAAGGTATGATCGATAGAGACTCCCTTTGCCTGGCGTACAAGCGACCACCTTTGGTTCACTGCAATGTGAAGCTTGTTCACTTATGTATACGCCATGTCGTACATGACACTGCTTTGATTATATCTTAGTTCCCTTAGACCAGGATGACCTGTCGGTAAGATTATATAGTCACTACTATGAAGCTATAATAATGTTTAACTGTAGACAACTAAATGACGTTTCGAAGGGTACATTTCTGAGTGTTTATGTAGTAAACATCTAGCAGGGAAATCGCTCACTAGGATACACCTAGATCAAGCAAATAACATACATGCCAACTGATGGAATTTTGTTCAGTAGAACCTTCTGATGTTCAGTAAAACGGAGAAACTAAACTGCGAGTTACAATATCTGGACAAAAATGGAACCACACGTTTATGAATGAGATTTACAATCAGATTTATGGATACAGTAACAAAACTACTGGTTTGGTATGGGGCTACCGAAGGATTCAATGATTGTATGCGATCATACAGAGACCTTGGTGTGACTTTTGTTGCAAGTGGGGATAGTGATCGGAACGAGTTTGAGACTGAAGCCTAACCATTTACCGCAAGGATGTTCTTAATAAGCTGTCGATACGTTTATAAAGATGACTCAACGATTAATGTGATAAAATCTACGTATGTTGCACCCAACCAGACACATGCATGACATTTTGAAATCTTCCTTCACAAACCAGATACATCTAGCAGATAAAGACCTCGCCAACAGAAGTGTGCAGTGTGAAATAGGTTTCAAATGAGACAATCAGGAGGAGGATATGCAAACGAAAAACATTTCACAGAGTCAGCTACGCATGAAAATAGCACTGATATGAGAAGAGCGGTATATGTTGCAACTCAGAATAATCCTCGACTATTTGGAAAGTAAGTGGACCTGGCTGTATAAGTCCGGGCTTTCCGACTGTCACTGGTAAGTTAAACCGAACTATCCGTATAATGTGTGCCATTCATAGACCAGTCAAATCATATAAAAATGTATGCAACAGTTTTAGGTTAAAGGTCTGGAAAAGCCGTACACACAAACCAAATCCATTTACTTGGAAGTGCAGCGCTTTCGGTGTTCAACTCTTCCCAAAAAGTTGCTATATAAATGAGTTTACCACCAAAGTTGATTTTTAGTCATTTGGATGATTGCTACATTTGGTCTAACACATCATACCCACTAATGTTAGAAGATTCGTACTAAAAACATCATCAAGCGTCACATTCGTTTTGTTTTATCTAGAAGTTTATCAATCTAAATAATATTTTGTGAAATATACATTCTAAATGGGTTCTCGCGTTTCATTCCCCTCTACTTTACTCATTAGCTATGCATTAGTATTGCCAAAGGTGGGAAGTGATGTGGGGAGAAGCTAGGATTTGAAGAGAAGGATGAGGCCTCAAACTTCCGTAGATTGAGATCCACGATTTTCATTGTGTCACGTTCAGCCTCGTATTATTAAGCTGGTGGGGTTGGTGCATGATCATGCTGGCTCTTGGGCATGCATGTAGCGGCCGCGGCTCTGAGTTCAATGTACACGTACTACATGATATTTGAGTAGGGCGATGACATTTCGTATAATGCACCGCTTGTGAAATTAAGATGGCGAAGAGTTTGCCAAAGTTTGGAACCATTAACGCTGGCGAAGGCTGGCTGTCATCAGCCCTTAGGCTTGACATCATGTCTATCTCTGGAAGATGGCTGTCTATCCCAGTTTTACATAGACACCTAAAATTGAGTATCTACGGCGGTAGATAAATCAATTCGCAATACGCGTGTCCTGCCAAGCCTTAGCAGCCGCAAAATGTTACCGACATATTTTTACCGACATATTTTTAGGCAGTGTGAACAGATTATGGTGGATCCAGCTACTGGTACATAGTAAAGTGACGGGGACTCGGTTACTGTTTGGGGACAACCATCAGTCAAATGGGTCAGTGTGGAAGAACTGATATTTTTGTTGTCCATAGGCAAAGACAAATGTAAGTGTTCAGGACACATTTCTGTTAACCACCCGGTTGTGAGACGTATAGTCGTTAAACCACAAGTATGATCAAAGTTGGAGGCAGCACAAAAATTAATTATCTCACAGACGGGTTGGTATAAGTGACTGAGTGGAATGCTACAATTATTGCTGCCTCACAATAGGTCTTATACCTAGTGGCACTTGATAGACGTGTTGTCAACTCAGCCACTGCTTCCTACAAAATATCTGTTTCCATATCAACAGTTTCATCTCAAGTTCTGCCCTTCTTACATACTACTGTAGTGAGGATGAGCGATCGTAATATACTACTCACGCGACCACCATTCAGTAGTACGACCAGAGCATATATTTTGAAATCGAAGTAGCCATAGGAAGAATATAAGAAGAAACATCGGAGTGCAGCATCGCCGAAAATCGTGCTTGCTACGTCTGACGTCTATGGTAACCGATACGTTCTGGGTCGAGTACCGTATGCAAATGAGTGTTTTTGTTTGTGGTATTGTTTAAGCGCTTAACCCATGCGTTGCTTTCTCGAATAAATAACTCTTGTGCCATTCGCGTTCTTGGCTCACAACAATTGGTGGCTTGACCAGGATTGGAGGATGGAGATCCCGTGGCCGCAACCGTCCGAGAATGAAGACGTCCGGAGCTGCCTGGAGGATTTCGAGGACTTGGCGGGGATGGTCGGAGTCAAAACCAACCGGGTGAACCTGGCGGCCCTGCGGATGCTGCTCAATGGCATGGCGAAGGCGGTGCTAGATACGGCGTGAAGGAGCCCTGCAAAGCTGAAATGGGCCGCCGCGAAGGAGGCGCTGATTTGCCGGGTTCGGCAGACCCGCCGACTGCCATGAGGCAATGCAGCAGTTCAAGAGCGCCCGGCTTGAACCAGGAGGAGACGCCTTCGTGTATGCCGTGTCACTGCGGGCAGCGTTGTCAAGAGTCCTGCCACATTTGGACCAGAACTCAGAGCACTGCCTGCTGACAGACCAGTTCTTGGACGGAATGCCACCAACACGGTGGCTCTCATCGCACATCCAATGACGTTGGAACAACTGGATGATGCGGCCCGACAAGTACTGGCAGAAAACTCCCTGAGAGTCAGTGAGTTGAAGACAAGTGAACCAAGTGAAGTGAACGACCTGAGAGCCACAGTGGAAAAGTGTACTCAGAAAGTGGCGGCTTTGAAGATGAGGAGGGAGGAGAACCGTGGCGACGTCTGTTACAGATGCGGGAGACGTGAACACTAGCGAGGAGTTTGCCCGCGCGGTGAGAAAAAGTCTTATTTAAATAAACGTTTCAATGATTGTTTTTTGTCTGGGAAGGGTGATCCGATAATAAGGGCGGTTGATAAGATGGCAGTTCAAGCTGCGATAGAAATCGATGGTAGCTCGGAGTGCTGTTTGAGTGACACTGGGGCTGTGATTTCATTGATTGGGCCGAGGCCGGAAAAGGTTGTTCAGCTGTGATAGATGGTCGTTCGAACAGTCGGTGGGTTCACACTCAGAGTTTCGGGCGTGGCGGAGTATGATGTCGGAATCGATGGTCACGTAGTCAAGCAGCCGTTCGTCATTTCCCCCGACGCACGTGAGACTATATTGGGAGCGGATTTTCTTGACCGAGTTGAAGCTGTGATTGATTTGAAGCATGATGGACTAGTAACGAAGTATGATGTGGCTCCATTAGTGAAAAAACTCAAATCACAGCTTGGACAACTTGAAGCGAACGCACTCCGAACAATACCAGTCTGTGGCAATTGGTTGCTGGATGAAGTAATATGCACATCCCGAAAGTTGTTCACCACAGATCAAGACCCAACTTGTAGTGAAAAGGCGTCCAGTAAACCACAATCTTTATTGTCCAACACGCTAGTTCACATCTTACGCGTTTATGAGTCAGAATTCCAGTCCACAACACGCCTCGGTTTTTGCTCACACGTCGCGTGCACTTCTGCCCGTTTTATGTGTGTGATCAGCGCCTTCTATCGGGGGGTTTTCCGCCTACCATTCTTCGTCTGTTGGTCCGAATTCGTTGAGCGATGGCTCGTTCGTTTGCTCGTGTTGTCCTCCATCTATCCACTGTGAGCTTTGACTGTCCTCCACAACCGTGTCGAGATATTCCTGCGAGTGTTGAAATAATCGAGCCTCCGATTTGGTCGTCCATCCTATTTTGCCTGCCATGTCTCGCCCGTTGATCTGATCCGATCAAGCGATGACTCATCTGATTGCCCCCGTTGTCAGCCATCCGATCCTCCCCGCGTTGAGGTATTTCGCTGAGTGCTTCAATACTGGCACCTCCGGCCTGCCAATCCACTACACTCGCCCGTCCTTCAAAGAACTTGCCGCGATTTTGCCAGGATGTCAAGTGAACACCATTGATCCATCGCCCACAAGGACTTTCGCTGATTTGGAAGTTCGTATTCCTGCAGTTTGTGATGGTAAATGGTCCATTCCACCGCTTTCTAAATTTTCCTGCGCCGGGGCCGAATGTTTATGATCGGCTGTAATCTCTTACTTTCACCTGTTCTCCGATCCAGAACGGGCGCCATTTATGTGTGTTGTGCCTCACGTCATGCCTTTACTTATCTTGGCGATGTCTTTCTGTTGTCCGTTCAACCGCACGGTGTTCCAGGTGTTGTCTTTCTTGCGGAAATAATTGCCCTTCTGTCTCTCTAGACACGCAGACATCCAAGAGAATCTTTGGCCGCCCCCCGTATGTCAGCTTAATTGGGGGACCCTCGGTTGTTGTTTGCTTCGTCGTGCGATATCCAAACAAAATATTCGGTAATCCTTCCTCCCAGTTATTGCCTCTACTCTTCAGCCATTCCTTCATTGTCCGATTGAACCGCTCCGTCAACCCGTTCGTTTGTGGATGGTACGGCGATGTTCTCAGGCGCTAAATTTCCCAATTCTCCAGCATCTCCTGAAATTGCCGTCCCTCAAGGCACGGGCCCTGGTCCGTGATAACTCTACAGTACTCCAAAGCGAGCCAGGACGTTGTTCATGAAAGCGTGTGTGACCGTTCCGCTCATTTGATCTGCCGTAAGAATCGCTTCCACCCATCGTGTGAAATGGTCAATCATAGCAACTATGTAGCGATTTCCATTCCAACTTGTTTGGAGTGGACCAAAAACATATATACCCCAGGTGTGCGCGGCCTTCTCTGTCACAATCGATTGCATGGGTGCTGTTGTCGTCAGTGACTCTTGGTTTTGTTGACAACGGAAACAGACTGGAATGAAATCAATCGCATCTTTCCGCATCGTGGGCCAAAATACCCTCCGCCAAAGTAGTTCGAACACGCGTTCTCGTCCCATGAGAACATCTGTGTGTGACAGCTGAATCACACGTTCCCTCTGGTTCACTGAAATGAATGGCAATCTTCGAGGTCGCAGCCCTTTCTGCACTTCCACATAGTCGACGAGTTGACCGTTCTCCAGGTGTAGCTGGTCCCAGATCTGTAACATTTCGTTCAATCCTGAATTCAACGTCCTGGGTTTGGTACCTGCCAGTAGGTGTTCACATATTTCGCGTACTTGGGTGTCTTGCTGTTGATTGGTAAAGATGTCCTTATCAGCAATCAATACTGTTTTCACGGGTGTAGCTTCAGTCGGCAGCCTACTTTCCTGTATCGGTCGCGACAGTGTATCAGGTACCTCACTGTTCGTGCCGTTGACATGCCCGATGGTAAAGTTGAACTATTGTAGTCGGAGTGCCCAACGTGCCAGTCGTCCACGTGGATCCTTCGCCGTATTCAGCCAGATCAGGGGTTTGTGGTCAGTCTCGACATGAACAATTCGGTTGTCTGTGGAGACGATATAACCATCTACAGCGCGAATGAAACGGAACATACTGGACACGTTTTAACTGTGCTGCAGAAGATTGGACAAGCCGGCCTACGACTCAACAGTTGAAAGTCTCAACTGGCGAAACGAACGGAAGTACTGCTCGATCATAAGGTCGATCAGGGTGAGATTCAACCACTGCCCGAGAAACTGCTGGCGAACGAGGCAGTTTCGGCGCCAACATCGAAGAGGAAATTGCGACAGTTCCTCAGTCGCGTTAGGCTGTACAGCCGTTTCATCGAAAACTTCAACAAACTTGCATGCCCATTGTATGAAATTCTGAAGAAGAGTTGTCGATTTCTGTGGACGGAAAAGGCCAATCAATCGTTTGTCAAGATCCAACAATTGATGAAGGAGGGACGGCTGACCCTGAACTTACCAGTGGCTGGACAGAGCTTTGTTGTCGCAATGGATGCGAGCGACGTAGGAATCAAAGCCGTATTGAAAAAGGAGTGTGGTGTTATGGAATATGCTAGTCGGGTACTAACTCTTGTTGAACGAAACTACTCAACTACAGAAAAGAAGTGTTTGGCGATCGTACGGGCCTTGTAAAAATGGAGACCGTACTTTCTTGGCCGACGTTTCCATGTGGAAACTGACCACAAATCGTTGGAGTGGGTTAAATCGGCGAAGGACCCTCGAAGAAAGCTGGCTCGTTATGTAGCTGGAAAAGGTAACCATGTTCTCGATCTGCTTACCCGAGCGCAGCACATGGGTGAAGTTCACATGGACGTGATCGGAGTCCACAGTATTAGACTGGAGAATTACCCCGGGAGGTTACAGACAGGACAGAGGACGAACACGACAATCCGAATGGTGGTTGATCAACTTCTATCGGAAGAACAACCACCAGAAAACGAGGGGATTCCGTAGGTGAAATCTTTCAGAACGCACTGGTTGAGTAGTGCGGAATTTTAATGCGCCAACTTCGGGATGGAATAAGCGTGCCTGTTATACCTACGGGGTTGAGAGAGACAATCGTGAAGGAATGTCATCAGCTGGCTCATACGGGATGTCATCAAACTTATGAAATGCTGAAGCAAAGGTCATACAGGCCGGGAATGAAGAAGGATGTTACCAATTATGTGCTGGCGTGCCAGCAATGTTAGCCGCTGAAGAGCACCAGTCATCCGAGTTAACATCCCACACAACAAATTCCGGTCAGTGAGATTGGGGAATTATGGTAGCTGGACGTGATGAGTCCCTTCATAGTAACCACCGCCGGAAATCAGTAAATCATAGTTATGACGGAACATTTCACAAGATGGATCAAAGCAGCCGCTATACCCGATCAGCGTGCAAGCACTGTTTGCAGGGCGGTAATGGAACACATCGTGGCAGATCATGGAATGCCGCGAGGCATATTGACTGATCAAGGCCCTTGCTTCGAAAGCGAAGAGTTTCGGAACTGCTTGGAACACTTGGGAATCGAGAAAATTCGCACAACGCCATACCACCCTCAATCAAATGGAGTGACGGAACGAAACAATCGCACAATCAAGGAATGTTTGATAGCGAAAGGAGGGAGCTGGGAGGAAACACTGATATTGATTCCGTTGGCCCACCGCTGTTTGTCGCAAGGAACAACGAAGAGATCGCCGTTCGAGCTAATGTATGGGCGCGTGCCACGCCTGTCAGTCGATCAATAAATTGGTTTATGAGGAGAACGACGGATGAGCATGTATGAATCAGCAGAAGCTCGGAGAGTGACCAACCAAAACTTGGCGAACGCAGAAGAGGTTTCCAAGGAATAGTCAACTGCAAGGTTATCAGGTCGAAGTGCTGTGTTTGAAATTGGTTCGAAGGTTAAATACAGAGACAGGCGGAGTCCGGGTGCAACAGGACCCGGATCTAGGAAGTTCCTGGCAAAGTGGAGAGGAACTTATGTGGTAGTGGACCGCCGTGGTCCAGGATATCTGATTAAGAGTGAGAAGAATCAACATCGAATACACGGAAGCCAGCTTTGTAAATGGTATGACACTCCGAGCCGAAGAGAATGCACACCAGGAGAATCGACTTTCCCGAGGCCGGTACGCAGATCGTCGGGAGAATGAAGAGAACCTGGATGGCTTTCGCTGCAGCCGGAACAATCTTTGCGACCGTAATATGCTACTCACGCGACCACCATTCAGTAGTACGACCAGAGCATATATTTTGAAATCGAAGTAGCCATAGGAAGAATATAAGAAGAAACATCGGAGTGCAGCATCGCCGAAAATCGTGCTTGCTACGTCTGACGTCTATGGTAACCGATACGTTCTGGGTCGAGTACCGTATGCAAATGAGTGTTTTTGTTTGTGGTCTTGTTTAAGCGCTTAACCCATGCGTTGCTTTCTCGAATAAATAACTCTTGTGCCATCCGCGTTCTTGGCTCACAACACCAATTTCCAACGTTAAGTTATCAAAGGTTTTAATGCTCAAAATTTACTGCACGTTCTTTAGTACCGAATCCAACGTGTTGTCCATAAAGAATCGGTTTATGCTTTGTTGATAACATAGCATCGGAGAAGGGTGGTTGGTAAGCAGTTGTGAAATGCATGAACAGAACTTTTACCTCAACGGAACTTCTGCGGTAAAATTGATCTAATCCGTATACGGGTGCTACGCCTAGTTTTGACGCTCAACTGTTGAGTTCATCTTTTAGTCTGTAAGTGCTTTTTTGTTATTAATAGTTGGTGACATCTCATTTTTAGGTCGATGGACAGCCCGACATCTAAACCTTCGGTCGGTTTCATCATTTCGTCCCTGCGCTTGACAATTAACGCATAATCTTCTGTCTAGTTCACGTTATGAATGAAAAACTGACGGAATATTACTCTTTTTGTTGCTCTGTTCAGAAAACCAGCCACTTAACTGGAAGGTTCACTTACAGAAAGTTAGCTTGGATTAGACAATATACTCGGTAAAATGAGTTTACGTTCATTATGCAGGTGAGGAAGTTTGTTCATTGCAAACGTAGTCGTATTGGGGCCTCTCGCACTAAGAGATTTTTCTAAGCTGGAATGAATATCATGGACGGTTTATTATGAAAATAACCATAAAGAGAAATTGTCATACTATGTGAATACGGAATGGAGATGTGACCGATGTAATTTAACTTGCTTTTCAATCGTAACCTCTACATTGAATTACAGCGCAACTTCCTTGCCTAAAATCCTCTGCTTCTGTTTCACAGTTACGCGTGTTTTGTTCCAGTGCAAATGAAAGTTTTCCAAACGCAAAATTTACCTGTTTCATTCTTTTTCTTGTTCTTTTTCTGTGAAATACACTGATTGCACGATGAGGCAGCTAAACAAGCCAGCATGACATCATACAGTATGGTTTTACAGCGGAGTCAGAAAATTGATAACCAGCCTAACTATCTGAAAAAAATCATAACATTAACTCTCAGATATCACTTACGGCCATTATAATGCTCTCGTATTGTTATGACTGAAGCGATCTCGGTTAACACATATGGCTACGTGCTTTGCTGCTAAAAGTTCATTCAAATCCCTGAACTTCTAAGTTCTTACACAATTGTCCACGGACGTTCAAATACAACCGGTTGTTTTACAAAGTTGGTTGCTACCTCAACATCAGTAGGTGATTGAGGTAACTGTCTTTTTAGTGGGTATGTTTTCTCACAGTATATGGTGACATATCAGTCCTCCCATGTTTAAGGAATCATCTAGGATGATCACTCAAAATGGCCACCCTACCTGACCGTTCAACAACACTGTTGAAGTTATTTTGTTTAAATAGTTCGGACTCTTCTCTACACAACAGCTTAAGAGAGTAAGAAGATATACAGAATACTCTAAATTAGTTGTGTGATCATGACTATCAATGTATCACTCATTAACAGCCTATGAGTCTCATTCCCCTATCCAAACTGTAGGGACGGGAGTGAACATGCTTGTAACAATTGATTACCCTACATTGGTGGTCACTAGAATAAATGTGTTTCCAGGAACAAGCTCTGGCAGCTGAAGTCAACGGTTGCGTTGAAGTTCAATGTACAGACCAAGTGTGTTTAGAGTGAATGAACACACTACTCTTGACTGTTTAGCGGGGGCACGCATTTAAGTACTCGAATAACCGGGAAAAATAAAGCAAAGAACGTTAGATTGTGAACCGGACAAAAATTGTGTTTTTCGCAAATGAACCTGGCATTGTCAACATTGGCGCCTAGGATCACTTTTGTACACAGATGAGTTTTTGTTTTCGAGGTGTTGTTAAACCTTCTATTCTCAGTGTCGACTTTCCCAGTAAACAATCGTTGTGCCACCCGTGTTCTTTTCTTATAACATAAGGAGGGATACTGTCCATGAGCTTTGATTTTGGAATTATGTTTACGTGGTTATACCTCAAAAAATGTGGTTAAACACATTTTATTTACAGGACAGATGGGGGTATACCACAGCTTGGAAAAGATCAGAACATTTCAAGTTAGATCTTCATTTTCAGGTTGATGGAAGTTCACATTTGTTAATAACAAAAGTTGCATAAAATTTAAACGAGTTGAACTAACAGGTACAATGTTGAATAATCCGGTAACAACCGTCCGTTAAACATCAATAAGAAAAAATGTTTGCGAAAGCTGGAACTTAAAAAGCAGACAATTTACGTAGTCAATTTCTTTGTTGTTGCGTTGTTCAAATTCCGACAGCTTGTACAGTCGACTCCATTCAGAAAAGCTGTTGAAACCAACTGCTTACAAAAGCCTATCAGAATACTGTAAAGCAGTGATGAACGTTTGTGAATTTGCAGGTCAACCATAAATCGCCGATAGATTACAATTTATCGGCAGCTAATGAAAA
This sequence comes from Paragonimus skrjabini miyazakii, assembly GCA_014338405.1. Classification (NCBI taxonomy): domain Eukaryota; kingdom Metazoa; phylum Platyhelminthes; class Trematoda; order Plagiorchiida; family Troglotrematidae; genus Paragonimus; species Paragonimus skrjabini miyazakii. The sequence goes on from JTDE01000380.1 coordinate 152,548, forward strand.
CAGGCAACATGTGTGTACGATCGATGGAGTTTGTGTTATGACTGTGCACAAAATACAGAGTTGGTTGTATACTACAGCACGGTGATCGACTTACATTTGTCACTCTACTAAAATGAATGGAGATTACTTAGTACAGAAAACAACTGCAAACTCGCTAAGATTTACTAAGTCCTACTGAAGGGTTTGCATCAAACATTCACTAAAAAATCGTGTGAAACTTAGGTGGAGACAGTAGACGAAAGCTAAATTCAATTAGCCAAAACCAAGAGCTAAAACAGTGAGTTTTATATAGTCAAAAAAGCCATAACAAAATCTCGAACTTAACTGAAAATATTACACGAGGGACTACCGCAGAATGCGGTACCTTGGAACTAAGATTTCCAAATTTAGATTCCTTCAGTTTCTGAAAAGAGTAGATTGTAGAATTAGTACAAGAATGAAACTTACTTGACTCACTGGAACTTGAATTAACTATCAAGATGAGATACCAATGAAGAGACATTATATGGTGGGCGTATTCCGTTTATTAAAATGAACAACATTCACGCAAAGGTGAGTAACCTGCACAGCTGGCGAAATATCCGGACTGCAAAATGCCACGTGGAGCTGACATGAATCGATTCTATCATGCACGTGACCTATTGTCTATCAGTCTTCTACTTTAGGTTTACTTTTCGTGTTGTTTGATAGCGAAGCCATACAGGTTATGCTCTGGGACAGTCCAGTAGGCATGACCATCAGAAATTAATTTCCACAATCAAGGTATCGTATAAGTAACTACTAGCTGAAGTGATAGAGTATCTTCGGAGACCTGACAAACAACGATCCAGTGAACCGTACAGGTAAAACGCTGGATTTGTTTCAAGAACAAAATTACGTGTTATCCCGCAAGTGTACATGCTTTTAGTCAGGAAATATACAAAATTTCGGAAGTCGTGGTTTGAAAGGAAAATATAGTTACTCACCGGTTGCTTTGCACAGCCACACATATCCCAGTAAAGCATCCAGCAATTTTATCGATGTAGGCAAGGAGATACGGTAAAGATTACAGAGTAGGCTAGTAGTCAATATGCAGATGTTTTAAGCAAGATAGGATACTTCCGTTGGTCTTTCGTTGTACCATGACTGGGGTGTGATAACTGATGCAAAATGCTCCCTGTTTGTCTGTATTGGCCACAGTCGAATAGTTAAACCAGAGCGAATGCGTTTTGTTCCTTGTTGTTCCACAGCGAAGTAAATTCGGGCAGTGATCACGAGTTACTTCTGATAAACGTCTAATTGTGATACCTGTGTTGATTGCACGGATTTGACCAAGAATGAAGTAACATTAATAGGCGTGTAATGACTCCGATTCTGAAGCGTCGTTCGTTTGGATTAGAGCCATACAAAAAGATGACGCGCAATAAGCTCTATTAGTCACATCTATTATTCGACGTTTTAAAAACTCGATTGCTGCATCCCTCTTAAAAGACAACGTTATGTAAACCTCTACTAATGAGTAGTAGGGGATTTTGATTTTCATATAGATTGAACATCACCCACAATTGATCGCAACCGTGGCATTCCTATAGACTTTCCACTCGGCCCTATTCGAAAGGCAGAAGCACTAGACTCGAGTTTCGCTCTCATTAGAGCTCGTCAGTGATGCATATCCTTGCCACTGCTGGGATTAGAACTCCGGCCACGTTGTTCATGAGGCAACCGTGTTTACCATTATACCATTGATATCACATTAGGCGCGACCGAATTTTCATATTTGAACTCTCAACCACTCTCATTTGTGAATGATGATCAGGTTGCCCGATCACATCTAGAGGAGACACAGTTACTGCCTGTTAACTCCAATTGATGCCCTCTCGACTGGGACTCCTCTCCAAGGTGAGATCACAGAATTCATTAACTTTTTTGAGCGGTAGTTTATTTACTGATGTGTAGTAGGTGATTTCGGTTTTTATATAGATTGAAGATCACCCACAATTGATCGTAGCTGTCACATTCCCATAGACTTTCCAGTTGACCCCTCACAATCGAAACTGGTTGTGCGTGCACACGTTTGAAAATTCGGTCGTGCCTAATGTGGGATCAATGGCGCAGTGGTAAACACGGTTGCCTCATGAACAGCGTGGCCGGAGTTGTAGTCCTGGCAGTGGGGAGGATATTCACTGCTGACGAGCTCTAATGGGAGCGAAACTCGAGTCTAGTGTTTCCCCCGTTCGAAAGAGGCCAACTGGACAGTCTATGGGAATGCGACGTTTGCGATCAATTGTGGATGATGTTTAATCTATATAAACCTGTATTATCAATAACAAATGTTTTGGCTCGCGTTTTTGTCGTTTGCAAGATTCTGTTGATGAGCTTCTGGAGATGGACACTACAAGTGTGGATATCATGCAACATCTTGAATTTTAC
>JTDE01000380.1:155106-174386 GCA_014338405.1 Paragonimus skrjabini miyazakii
GAACGCCCTGATCATCATGTAAGAAAAATGCTCCAGCACAATTTCATTCGTAATTTTTAATTACGTACAGGAAATGATGTACACATATTTGGACATGAGGAAGCATACAGGCAAACTTTTCAAAATAATCATTCATCATTAGGTCATTTAATCGAGAATAATAGTACTAGATGTGGATATAAAGTGGAAACAAGGAATAGGAATGAACAAATAAAAATAAGGACATTCAATCTATGTCACGTATTTTCAAGGTAGCGGTAGGTTCACTATCTTCTGTTTCTGAACGCATAACGATGGTTTCATACAATGTATAGCAAACACTTGGGAAAAAAAATCATGCGTTTTTGTTCGTTTTCTCATAGGTAACACAAAATATTTTAACAAGATCTATTCTGCGAACAATTGGCCCCAGTGATTAGTAGCAAGTTGGTGAACAGCTATTTTGACCTGGCTGGGTTTCGTCAGCACCACGTACGCCGGAGAATCAAACACATGACCTTACTATATGGCCAAATTTATGTGCAAACGAAATGGTGCTTAAGCGTTCCTCTTAAATGACGATTGTTGTTTTTTTCAAACATAGCATAGCACCATAAGCAAGATGAAGAATAATATGGTTTTATAAACACAGTAATTGAGATTTACTGACTACCAGATTGTTATAACATCTCTCTCAGCTGGCAGTCAGTAATAAGTTATTAGTTTTACAGCTTTTCGATCAGCAAATTTGCTTAGCTCATATTTCACTGTTACACATACGAAATCACGGGAAGACAAACAACCGAACTGTACGGCTTACTTGAAACGCACAAATTCGAAATTCCTCTAAGACAAATTCCATCGACAGTCCGTTTGCCATAGTATGGATTAGCATAGTGATCAGCAAAGCTACTGATACGGGTCAAAGAATCAATTATGAAACCTACGGTGAGCAACTGTTTCGGGTTAATCAAAGTTAATGAACGAATCAATCTGTATGATATTTTGCATCGTTACCTATACCCGATCAGTTAGACTAGAGGGGTTTAATTTAGTCACTACCCTCACAGCTAAAGAAAAACGCGTGGCGCCGGCATTCTGCATTATAAGATTACCTACGCACCGTATATTCGTTGGTTTTGCAATGAAGTAGCTGGCCTCGATTGCTGACTGAAAATCGGTTTGCCAGTCATAAGTACCTGATTTCAATACAGTTCGAGCGAATCAGCAGGGATTGTACTCTACAGTACTCTACGGTAGCCATACTAATTATTGCCAGTAGCTACAAAGCATCTGGAAGACAATATAACATTTAGAGACATCTTATGGTATTGCTGTAATGTTAGTTTTGCTTAATCTTTCAGAATGAAATAAAGCCAACAACCAAAAAATGATGTCTACCGTAGTTGGTTTTGATTAAAACAGCTACAATTTCCAAAGAACTGGTTTCAATGCACCATACAGATGACCAGTTCCACATGCATTGAAACGACAGTTCCCGTGCAGATGAGCTAACAAATTATGTTCACATTTTGTTAAAATACCAGCTCTATATCAATTTGTTAAAAAAAACATAAAAAGGTTTGATTTTGAAAAACTAATTTTTATTCAAAAATATATATGCGCCGTTCAATTTTCTGAATATGTACTCAGTGCTTCATTCAAAGTCTACTTGGAACCCATTTGTTCCGCTTGAACAACGTTCAAAAATTTATATAACTGCTAGTTTGTAAGCCATTATAAATGCAGATAGTAACTTAGCAACATATTGGTTCAGTGTTCACTTATTACATATTGTGACCGATAAACTGTTCTAAAAACCATGTATTTTTTTAATCTGTTGAATATAATGCATCCCCCTGTGAAATTCCATTGTTTCAACGGAGATTCGTCTTTTGGGAATGCAATAGATGATGTTTATCATTTAGTATAGTGTGCTGAGATTCATTAGCAAAAAATAACGCTTTACAAACAGAATTGATTGAAGGCAATATATTCTGGCCAAATAAAATGAGTGATATTTTAGTTTTGGCTCTGACTAGAAACATTTGCTATAACAACTTTGAAAATATAAGCAAATTTACATGCATATATTCGAAATTGCCATCATAGGACCCGTAGGAATAGACGGGAACTCAAGATAATTTTTTACACTTAAAAGCATTTCGTTGTGAAATTCACAGTTGATATTTTTTGGAGCAAAATAAAATCTTCTTTTGAAAGGTTTCTGGAAAATTTTACAAAATTGTAACAGCAAACAAATTAGGCGACGGAATCCGAGTTACTTTATCATCTCCTACTGGAGTTCGCCATACTGACATCAGGCGCACTTGGAAAGGGATTTATTTTATTACGTAGTGTACCTTGGGATTACCCGATTGATCTGACAGTAATACGAGCGTGAACCCACTGTCATGTAATAAACACTTCATTTTACATTTAGTTCGCTTAAATTACGCCTCACTTTTGTAAACTGATTGAAATATAAGAGTAGACTATATCAAATTTCAACGTTTACGGCTAAGTGCATGAATGGTTTTAAGATGTCTCCGTAGGTCCACAGATAACATATAGTCAGGTACTGTGCAAGTGAAACAAAAAACAGAACAATCAGTTTTTTCAGACCGAAGAGAAGCAGCTTGGAATAATGTTTGCTTCGAATAAAGAAGACGGGTTTTGCAGTCCCAATCAGCTTTCAAGCTTAAGATCTATACCAGTATTGTGTGTCGAATGCAACTGCAGGTTTGATGCATAGGAAAAAGGTATATTCGCTGAACTTCCAACGATTCCAGTAATGCTTATCACTATATTAAGAGTATGTTTCGTTGACTCAGGTTGTAGTGTCCTGAACAAAACGTTAATTAGGACAGACGGGATGAACGGAATAGTTGTTGACATGGTAGTTGTACTCCATTGAACACATTAACGACAGACGATCGTTGATCGTATGGCACTATTCTAACATTTTCAACTTAGTGAACAGGCTATTTAGATTATACTTCAAAGGCTTGTACAAATTCAACTAATGTGCATTTTCCTAATGCCCGCATTTTCTCAGATTGAGTAAGGATTTTATTATCCAACCAAGACAACGCCTAACTTCTAAAATCGTGCGTCATAACAGCTTTACTGTTTTCTTGAGGGATTAAGGCTTGTGACTGGCAGACCTAGTGTTTTGACAGCAATTTCGCAGACAGACAGACTTACGCCGTATACAAGCTGGACAATCGGATCTACGATGGTTGTGGAATTGAAGTAAAGTTTAAAGCAGTAGAATCTTTCATGTTAACCGTGCCCGGTCGAAATATTGAACCCTCATAGCGAACAGGTCTAGACACATCTTGCCAGTACATCGTAGAATTAGGATAGCTGATGAGTAGTAGGGGATTTTGGTTTTCATGTAGATTGAACATCACCCACAATGGATCGCAGCTGTCGCATTCCCATAAACTTTCCAGTCGGCCCCTTTCGAAAAGGAGCACTAGACTCGAGTTTCGCTCTCATTAGAGCTCGTCAGTAGTGCATATCATCGCCACTGCCTGGACTTCTTTTCAAAAGGGGCCGACTGGAAAGTCTATGGGAATGCGACAACTGCGATCAATTGTGGGTGATGTTCAATCTATATGAAAATCAAAATCCCCTACTACTCATCAGTAATCAAATACCGCTCAACAAGTCGATGATTTCTGTGATTTCAACTTGGAGAGAAGTCCTAGTCGAGGGGTCATCGATTGTAGTTAACAGACAGTAACTGTGTCTCCTCTCGAGGCGATCGGGCAACCTGACCATTACTCACAAGCGAAAGTGGATGAGCGTTTTCATATGATAATTCGGTCGTGCCTAACGTGAGGTCAATGGCGCAGTGGTAAACACGGTTGCCTCATGTACTGAATGTCCGTGGTTCAAGTCCCGGCAGTGGCGATGACATGCACTACTGACGAGCTCTAATGAGAGCGAAACTCGAAAGGGGCCGACTGGAATGTCTATGGGAATGCGACAGCTGCGATCAATTCGGATAGCGTTCGAATTTATGATGGATATTGTTCATATTTATTGTACGATTCTCACTTACGAAGACTTTTGAAACAAAACGCGACCTACTGTTCGTCATTAAAAGTGATTCGAACTTTGAAAAACAGTAATATCCTAATTATGCTTGTTTTATTCAGTATACGTAAGTCAGCACTGGTGCACGACAGGTTTGTCCATGACCGTGTTGCTTTCGTAATGTTCGAGTCTGCATATTTCTGACGAAACCGTGTGTTTTTCTATTTAAATATATTGCACTGGGTGAAGAGGTGTCTGATTCATTAGCCAATCGATGTTGCCTAACTTAAACACTGCACTGTTTTACATTACGGGTTTAGGAATATTTCAGAGAACGTCCGTCATCAAGACCCAACCTACTGGCATGCTAATTTTGGGCGAATAAAACTTTTAGTGGTAAAAACAATAGTAAACTTATGTAATACAGCGTTATTAACAACACGTTTAAAAAAATAATTGTGTGAAAATGACTCACGATTGTTTTATCACGGAATTCATGTGGGTTTAAGTGTTGTGCAGCTACACAGTATAATTAAGGCAATAGTTCAAATTGAAATCCAGTGAAGTACTGCTATGATTAATGTACGATTACTAACCATAACTGGTATAAAATGACAGTTGTGTAACGTTTTTAGACGAGTAGCTTTCCGTAATTTTGTTTGTCTCCGGTCCAAAGTCACAAACGGTGGTTGCGGATTTTGACGTGACCTAGTTTTAATAATTGGTACTTTTCAGCAGCAGAGTTCCGGTTACATATAGGTTGGTTAGTAAAGTGGGTGATAATCGTGAATGATGCATTTGTTCGTAATGAAAATAGTCATGATTGTGAATGACTGTCCTGTTGAATTCATTCATTTCCTGGTTAGCTTTTTGCAAAGACGGAACCAAAGGAGGACTGAGCATACGCGTCCTAACATGCGGTTTGCGCTACACCGCTCGCCGTTCCACTTAGACATATTGTATGCACTGCAAACCCAAGAAGATAAGCCTGGGAGACCTAGTGGTACGAGTCACTTTACTCTGACCGGGATAAACTGGTTAACCAGAGCGTTGGCTGATGTGAAGATATCTCCGAAAGCATTTCTCGGGACTAAAATGGAGAGGTTCCACTGATTTGTTATAGGTTACAAAAAATGGTACTGAAAATATAAAACGAAAAGAACTTCACTGTAACATTGTATTAATGCTTTGTATACTAGATTTCTACGGAAAACACGGATTCAAGATTGGATCGAGAACAGAACAAAATCTTTGGCATATCTTGCATTAGAGAAGCTGGAGAGAATAAAATATAATGAACCGATAGGGTCTAAGCTTCTGTAGGTAAAACGACAGGCTGTATCAAACAAGACAGGCCGTTGGTTGACGTGAACGAGTATACAGATGGAGCAGGCACTTTACTTGCGCCTTATGTATTTGTTATCATTTAGCAGATGGTATGTTATGAATACTTCTATTATTTTACATTACGAGACGGCCTGGGCATTCACTGATGCATTCAAGACACAACTGGATGTTCTCATCAAAGCAATATGACATTCCGCATACCGTGTATTTGAGTTTACTTGTCAAGCAACTGTCACTAGTTGAATTTCCAGACACTTCTCTAGATTGCTTTCATGGAGACAATCTGGTTCAATGCAGACATGTCCTACGATACAATATCGATATTATGAAGTAAAAGACATGAAAGACAATCAGCACTGAACAGTACGCCTATGTAACATTGTATATTCTTCAGGACTCAATTGATTTGTGCCAACTACCGGTGGAGTTCTATATTGTGACGTTTCTGCTGATTGAAGAAAAAGAAGGTGAACAGTTTGAACATCATTATCTCCCGAGATGACAGGACTCAGTTCTTTTTTAGTGTTGTAAGTGTTAATTCTTCTTTTTGCTCTTTCATTGTTGGTTTCCTTTTTGCATACTATACTACACTGCAGTATCTTCCTGTTTATGTCTTGTGTATATATACTCTTCAAATATACATCGGCCACATCTGGCAAATCTTTTAGGTTAGCATTTGAGTGATGTGTAGACAAAACTACAGCTAACGGCCATCACCAGGTCCTACCGAAGTCTGATATATTTCAAAACACAATGTTTTCAATACGTACAGATAGATGCGGTCAAATGAAAACGGCGAATTCTAATAGGTGAATGGATAAATATGGTGTACAAGTTGATCGACCAACGAGCGAAATGAGCAAAATGCGGTCAAGCATTACATGTTTTATTCATATTGACAAAATTAAAGACATGGGTTGGAAATTGGGAGCGCGAAACAAAATTCGTGTGCTGATAAAAATAAACACGTCGCAAACGTCTCTGAAATGGAGACACAATTACCAACTGAACACACTACTAATTTACCTATGAGCATCTAATCGTTTCTCCATCTGGTCATCATCTCATTTGTGCCGGTGAAGAAAACAGACGGATTATTGTTGGGGCAAACACAGATATAAGATTACTTATGTTATACGACCTCACACATGAGGACAATACTGTTTCACACTGTTGTCAAGTAAGTCTATATTACACTTTATTTGTGTTCGGAATCTTCCGTGTTTGTCAGTCAATCATGATTGAATCTGTGTGCTATGTGAAAAATATCTTCATCCAAATAAATCCAACAGACTTGCGATGACTAGCAAAATTTATTAATAAGACGTTTTATAATTTAACACTAAGTCTGCAGGAAAAATTACAACAACTTCATGCGTATAGTGAACAGGTCGTCTTCATATTTTTGCCGAATAAAACGACATTGCGTACTTTTTGTTTATAATACCACCAGGTTTACCTTTCGTCCTTCAATGAGTCTTGGAAGTCCGATATATTCAACATACTAACAGGTGGTTGGGAAATCCTAACTGGGCAGTCGGTTCCTCGGATCGTTTGTAGGATTCTATATGAAACGGAGGGTTGGGAGTCTAATTGGGTCCAAATGGAAAATTCCTTATATATTCGTTTGATGAACATTGTATTTACAGGAAATCTTTCAAAGTTAAGGCTTAATGGCAAGGTGAGGTTTATTCTAGTGTTATGAGCCAAGAACGCAGTTGGCGCAAGGGTTATTTATTCAGGAAACTAACAGGTGGGTTATACGTTTCAACATGACCGCAAACAAAAACACTGATCTGCGTACGGTACTGGGCGCAGAACGTCACGTTTGCCACAGACGCCAATGTTCAGTTCCTTTACATTCCTCTAAGTACTAAGAACCATTTCATGCCATGCTGCCGTCCGATGTTTCTTCTTGTATTTTTCCTACAGCTGCTTCAATGTCAAAATCTGTGCCCTGGTCCCACTACTGAATAACAGCTGTGTGAGTAGTATAGCACGATCGCTGCTGCTCACTACATTAGTAAAAGAAAAGTGGTTTAGGGGTCAGACATAAAATAACGTGCACTGAACTAGTACTGACGAGGTAGGAATGTCACATTCAAGGTCATGAGAGCACTGATTTGATTTTTTCTGTAACAGCTTGCATATCACAAAAAGTCAAAATACTTGACCTTTGTGTTTTCATATCGTTTATGATTTTGACGGACGTGCTAAAATGCAAGTTAAATTGAACAGAAGATTTATGAGTTGAACGCATAGCACAAAATTATGTGTGATACTATGTGATCACTAAGATTGTGAACTAGACGAGGCCTTAAATGACCTCCAGGCATTTGCGCTAAATGCAGATGGGATAATATTTTTGGAATTAAATCGTTCAATTCATCTCTAAACGGCACAGAACAATAGTGCAAATATGAGACAAGTGATCTCTACCTCGGATAAACTAAACAAGTTTAGTATAGGAACAACTTTTCGGTGCAAAACGATGACTTTGGTGTAACGAGGGAAAATTGGCAAAACGTCAGAAACTCTGCATCTTTCTTCAGGTTTGGAGATGATTGTATCTGAATGACGTTTGTCTTGCGCATTCGACACACGTCCATAAACTATTGTTGCGTATTTTTTATGAAATGAAAGATAACTGTAATACGTCAGTAATTTTCATTTAGAAGTTCGTTCTTTTTTGTGGAACCTTCCGATAAGCGTACTAAGTGTCTTGGTATCGTTTGTTATTTGGTTTTGTTTTACTAACCAAAGTTAATTTTCACGCCGGTTTATCAAGTTTCCATTTAACATTTGGTTGTAAAAAAATGCAGCTCAATCCTTAATTTACGGGACATTTTCTCAGTAACAGTCGGTTTGGCGTCACTCAGTTTCTAACGGGTGGTCCCTGTTCCCTTTCATAGGCCGAACGATCAAATGGACGCCGAATTTCACGTGAAGTTCATATTAGAAAAAGTTTATATGTTTTCTTACTTATTCCAATAAAGTATCGTTTTATAATTCCAATTGAATTTGCTCTCCAGTTTGTCTAAAACATATTAATTAGCATTTTTCTGTAGTGAAAAAATCATATCAATAAAACTGTGATAGGTGAAACACAACATTAAGATTTACGGGGTAGTAATTACTGTAACTAGACTACTTAAAGATTGAAATGAGCTGATTTTCTATGATAAACATTCGTATACCAAATATAAAACAGTAGTACGTAAGTTATTATGTCAAGAAGGCACCAGTTAGCATTGAGATTGACCATATCTCCAATGGATCTATTTATCATATTTTATTGGGATTGATGTTCTTGTTAATGAGGTTGTTTCATAGAAAGATTGTGGTTTGAACAGAATTTTGTTGCAAATCTCCATTACAGTTAACCTAAATAGTTATATGACAACCTGCTACGAATTAGTCAAACTCATTTACGTCAGTGGCCGGATTAACAGAAGAATCAAAGTTATGCCTAATTTTAACGTGGTTGTCTCGCGCACAGTTCATTCTGCTGACTTTCTAGATTCCACGTTCATCGTTTCACATGTCCCCTAACTACCGAGATTCTAAACTTCAGCTTGGTGTCGACTTGTTCTCGATATATTTGATTTATCATTTGACACCGTCAGAATTATTTTGAAGCTTATCGTTTGCACGGCTGTTAAGCAACTTCCCTGTGTAACTGATTCACTGAGTCTGGAAAAGAGCTGACGTACAACTAGAACTCAAGTACTAAAGGTTTTTCACTCAGTGGACATTAGTGAGGCAGAGAGTTAGATACTAATGAAACCGTCGTCAAAAACCACATGCGTAGTGCTCAACTTTTTGCAATTACCTGGAATGATTGAAAGCATTTTTTGACTTAAATTGCTCCCTAGCTTTGTATCGAGAAGCTGTTTAAAGGGGGCCTAACAGAAGACCAAATCAGCAAGTTTCTTTGGCAAACGGAACATTAATTTTGGTAAGCAAAAGGCCAATTTATCAGAAGGTACTTGTTAATCGTACCTATGAAGATGTGGAGCATAATTCATAATTGATGGTTAAAGGTGTACGAAGCACTTCAGTAACTTGCCACTGTTAATATCTGTGGTCAGACAACTATGTGTGTCATGATTTACACCATGAACATTCATCCCTGTAGTACACGGTTATGTTAACTACCACATTGGCTCCAATTACCAGACCTAAATCGGTCATTGTGGTGATCACTAAAAAGTTCAGTTCTTCATAGTAGAAACTGAAGAAAGTTAACTGCGGAATTCTCGCCAAACCTGAAGTGATCAAGCTAATGCATTATCATTATAGACACAAGTCTGTTACACATCAGCTGCCAGAAATCCTTTAAAAAAAAACGAACTGTAACTCCTAGTTGATCACAGCGTTTGCATTTACAAATCTATCTGAGCAACCCTTTTTGAAGAAAGGCATCATACCCGAATCTTGCCGTTGTTAATACTCGTCATTATTACCTATCCTTCTGAAGTAATTCTTTAGTCCCGGTTGGCATGCGGTAACGATGTAGACCACCATGTCACTGAATTAAAAGTTGACACGACTAAATTCTTTCAATGATAAATACTTGTATGTAATGCTGGGGGTAATCTGATTGCTTTCAACGGGGACAAAACGAGAATTTTGTTAACTCTAACCGGATGACTACACCGGTGAAAACTTTCGGCAAAGGTATGTTCCCAGGATTCATTAAACATTTTGACCATACCAATAACACTGTATCCACCAAAGTTACCACATATGAATGTAGACCGCTAGTCAAATTCCGGTACCGGCAAAAATACGCACAACAGTTCAGTACATCTGGTTTTAGAACTTCCAATGTGTGTCAATAGTTGAACTCCACAATTTAGTAATTCACACAAGACAGAGTAATTAGTCTGATCATTTCCTTGTTATGGGATGGCTTATTGACATTACTCCATACACGCTATATTTCCTGTTAAAATTAGCTGAAATTTTGTCAACCTACAAATAGTTCAAGATATTTACAAAAAATGCTTTCAGTATTTCGAAGAGAATCACAAAAATGAACGGTATTCATCAAAAGTTCTGCCTACTTGGAATTTCTCGTTCCTAGACTTCGAAAGATTATTCAACTGACCTGTTTATTAAACCAACCTACCACTCTTGCTCTCACGAGTACTCATGATTTGAAGATCTCCCCTAGTCTATTGTATTTGCACGGTGGAATTGTAAACTATCATGCCACTGGTCATAATCTAAGTACATCCCACTACACTTCCGTGATTGTAACACAACTTGATAGGTCAGTCATTTCTACCGGATAAGAATGCGTAATCCAGAGATTTTTTGATAGGAGTTAAATGGAAAGTTAATCTGAAACGACAATTTGCACGTGGGTCGATAAACAATGAATACAAATTGTGAAGCTATGCAACTTTTACTGAAAGGTCTCTAATATGGTCCACTTCAAAATTCCTAGTTACAACAAAACCAAACGTGGGGACTTCAGTGCAGTTGTCACAACAGTAGAATTGGCCTGTTAAAACGAGGTGACCGCGGCAGATTGCAACGGTTTAAGTTTCGGAAAGTGGAATGGCATCTACACTGTTGTTAAACAGTGCTATGGACTGAGGGTATGCAGAGGTAACATCGATTATTTCAATATTGACTTTCCAATGTCACTTATTTTCGCACAAGAAACTGCTAGAGCCTCGATTTTTTAGAATATCTCGTTTCCCTTGGATTAAGCACACAGACTAAACGGCGTCAGTGGATGCCAGTGTCAATTGTTCCAGATGAATTGGATTGACGGTCCACACAATCGATCATTTTGCGAGTTCTAGGTACTCAATGAAATGGTTGAAGAAATAACATCCTGATTTTAGGTGACCAGTCTCTAGTAATTGCTTCATAACGCAGCTGGCGGACCGTTTGTCATGTTGGAACAAACGTCCGCTTTCGTTACCACAAATCCCAACTGTAGTCCAATTCTCTCGTACCTAGGATTCTTTGTAGCTAAATGATCGGGCTGGATATATCGTGCTTTGGTTCACACAATAATTCCGTAGTTCAGTGACAGTACTTTCATAGTTTTCTGTACACTGACGTGAGCCGTTGGCGTCAGAAATGTAGAACAGTGGCTGAATCAAAAGATCACAATTAGTTCTAAAAATAAATCAAGTTTTCCCGGCGATGTCTGAAAAACCAGTTTGCTTTTAACTTAGTTTGAATATGGCAGTACTAAGTTGGGAGGAGTAAATCCTGAAATGAAACAGAAATTCGCAAGTCTAACCCTGCCAGCCTTGGATATATCTTGGATAGAAATCACAAAATTGTCAACTGAACAGCTTATAAGAATGAAACTGTTGATGAAATATGGCATGCATGGCCTCAAGTAATAAGACGTACGATTTCAATATCGAAATCTTACCGGCCCCAATGCAGCGGTCAAATAGGGAAGCATGGAGAAAAAATATACGGGCGAAAATGCATCTGAATAACAGAAATTTCAGTCTTGCATGTTGAGTGAGACTTACAGTGTCTACAAATATCTGTCTGTATATTCAGCTGGGAAATAGAACTCAAAGCAAAGATATAGTGAAAAAACACAAAAGGTGGTTCGGATCACATTCGGTGACGACAGTGGGAAAGAAAAATAGAATGATGTTGTAAGAAAATTTAAAATTTATTGTAGTATGCTAACTCCGACACGGACGTTTAAGCGCAAGGGACTTGCAACTCAACAGAAAATGACATCTTAAGACTAATATTTTTGATCACTTGTCCCGTCAGATTTGTAAAAATCGTTTCGTTGACTGAATGTGCCAAACAGCATGACTTATGCAGCACTCAGATCATAATCAAGCAAGTGATACACGTTAGCCGTCAGTAACAAGTGAATTCATGTTGAACGCGAATCAAGTAACGCAGCTGGCGTTGCAACTTAAGTCAATGACTTCGGCGATAACGAATCAGACTGAAGATGTGACATTACATCAGTCGAAATAAGATTGTCATCAATTTGCCAATGGCATATAATGAATTGATCACGTTTGAATAACCATTCTTAGTAAGAAAGACAGTTAAACTTGAAAACGTGCTCTTCAGCTCTACGTTCTACATTCCAATGCATCTGAACGTCATCCACAAAGTATGAAAGGCAAATCTGAACATTTCAGTGGACATGGAGGCATACCAATGGAATATGTATTAAGAGAGAAGATATTCAAACCAAAAGATCCCAAACAGCCGGACTAAGTACCGAGCTTGCCCATTTTGCTATCGATGTGTACATCAGGATGGAATGAGCTTCCCTAAACTGATCATCTCTAAATCTCCCTAACCCAGCTCTTCACCTCCTAGATCTACACAGCGCATGACTTATGAATAATGAGTACAATTTACATTCAGAATTGTTACATAGAATACTACATGTTGTATGTCAATGATACATCTTCCATAGCTATTGTAAAAGTCTACCATTCAAATACGATATCCACAATTCACCATAACTACGTGTCATTAACGTATAGCAGCCCCAGACAGTTCATTAGCAACCGTATTTCAACATAAAAAATAACAAGAGTGAGGGACTTTCTACATTGGCCAAATGTGATTTATCATCAACTGTGTAGTACCGTCTAGCAGACAATCAGTTAACCTCTAGAAAAGAATAATGGTGTTTTGCAATAATCTTTGATAGGTGGAGGTGGGCGGCCATCTACACAATATTGGTGTAGTGTTAAAGATAATATTACATGTCTAACTGTTTCTAATAATAAATAAAACATGTTTTAAGTTGCCTCCATGGACTAGTTCAGTCTTGACTTCGCACCTGTTAATTAGACACCAGAAACTACTTCAGAATCTTTGTTGATTAACGGGTATTAATGTGCAGTGTACAGGGCAAACCATCAACTCTCCGTCAACAATGATTCTTACGACTTTTGAAATGAGAATTTCTGTTGCTGGCAGATTCAAGATAAGATCATTACAAACCATAAAAGCAAATGCCGTCGTGCACTGACAGGAGTGATCGAAACAATTGATCTCAATTAGATTGAAATGTGTTTAAATTTCCGTTTTGTCTCTTTCATAATTTGATCCTTCTTTAGTGTGATTCGTAACTTCAAATGATATAATTAACTTTGCTTTTGGTCGCCCACAAAAATCACTTTCTCTGAATTACTTCGCTTCCAACATCCGTCAGTCGTCTGTGTGTGTACCTCGACAGACGTCGGTGTTCACTGTAGGTCGTTATGCCAAAACTGTACAAAGGTAGATGATAACTTCAGACTTTTCACGACAAATGCATCACACTTAACTATGGATCAAAATGTCAAATTGAGTGTTCAACAGCTGATTCAAAATGTTGAAAAGTTGACTGAGTATCTATCTTGTTGACTTCAGTTATTAGTATGTGTTTTAGAAATTGAATTCCACCGGGAGTTTTTCAAGTTCAAATAGTTTTTGATTGCATCGCCAGCCGTCAACATCACCGTATTCGAAATGCTAAAATGGCTTGAGCAAAATGGGCATAAATGGCCACTAGTCCGTTTACTCCATTTGTAAAATGATCACCAATATCAGTGGAGTAGCCCTTTGTGTTGTGTTTGTCTTACTGCAAAAGTTTGCACATCCTGGAGCATAATCTTAGGGAAATGGTTATAGATATACATACCTCAAAGTCTACACCTCATACGAGGATAGAAGAGCACAAAAAAACGTCCATGAAAATATACGTTTAAGGACTGTGTATAAGCCAGAATAAACACCGACTAAAATATGTGTATGCCTGCATCCGAAGTACAAATGTATGTTTCCTCAAAACTGTTTCTCAAAAGTCTACTTGTTTGCCCCAATTTCGTGTTACATTTTCGAAACATAGCTTAAAACGTACTATGGTCCTTGATAACTACATGATATTTTGGGTAAAGAGACCACTCAAAGACAATAGAAATACCATTCACGTAATTCCCCAAACCTAGTTGAACTATATATATGACACAGTCGTTTTCCAACTCAGTTTGTATGATGAATTTCGTGATTTATAAACAGTTCCATTTACATGCATAAATATTTATTCAGAAATTGCGCGAACATTTCATTTTGGCTTCCAATGTAGTTAGATTAATTTTTCTATGTGACCGACCAGTAATGATTTCATCTGAATGATCAAAGAAGTATGATCTGACACCCATAGCCGAGTTCTAAAGTTAGAGGAATTTCTAAAAGTGATTTTGAGGGTTATTTCTATTCGTACATTTTCGAAAACTTTGAAGGTGCTTATAGAACTAAGAAGCTTGGGCAACCTACAAATTATTACGTCAAATCCTTCCACATTTTAGAAATCAGGAATCTGAAAAGTTCAAATCACCAGTATTCAAACAAGCACGGGAAACTGTCAAATCTGTATTGCTTACCAGATTCAATGTGAAATTGTTCGATATACACGTTTTTAGTGTAAATTTCCATGGAATATATACGCCAAAGTAAAACCGTTTATTTCAGTCTATTATATTAGACAGAACACATTTGCTGCACTGAACAGCAATACTTCTTCTGCAGATGACCGCTTATTAGTTGTTTGCTCACTTCTTTAGTTTTATGTAGTACTCAGACTTACATGCTGAGTCCAACCATACAGCCATGCCAACCAGCTACAGCTGTGTCTTTGGGGCAATGTGAATCGGCCATCTAAACAGCCGTTACTTATATCGGATTGTGAGTCGTATTAAGTGCTACAGAAGAATGTCTTAGTGGACTCTTGATTAAACGGCTACATGCTCACGACATTGTTTTCTTCTGAAGACAGAAAAAGTGAAACAGACAGTGTAGCTTCAAATACAGAACATTCCCAACATTCTTTGCCATAGCGTGGATATAAATGTACTGTCATGTGTGTTCCAATAACGTGATTTATCAGAAGCTCAGTAACGGAAATAGTGACATCACCGGGCTTTATTTGAATACTTATGTCAGGTTTGTTGCGCATCCCATGTCAATGAGTTCGGACAGTGCTTCCAAGGTAATTTTATATCCTGTCTCAGAAAACATCAGGCAGCTAGACGAGACATTACGGATACAGCCCGTAAAGCTAACTCTGAGCATGAACCTCAGAAGAGTTGCTGAAGTTACCGTTCTCTTTGCCATACACATATAACTCTCAGAAATGAATAACCATAACAATTCACATGTCCTGTTTAAAAACTTATCCCTGGATATCGATATGTGCAAAAATATATCCCTACAGTGTTTGTGCTGGAGATACGAACAACCGTGATAATTTGTTAGTCGCACACAATTTGTTTTACTATCTCAGATGATGCAGGATCTAAGTCACTCTGCTTACAAATATTGACTTGGTAAAACAATGCGGCTAGCAAATTATAGATTCATCACAAAGGAAACACCAACACTTCGCTAATGATGTTCGTAACGGCTCAGATATAAGGAGATTTCGACCAAAATATTGTCCTACTATCACACAAAGCTCACCCAGTGATCTGTTCACACAGAGCATTGAGATTTACGCGTTAACTCATTTTATTTGAGAAACAAACAAAAAACAATAAATGGGAACAAAATATTTATTTCAACACTTCACATACCAATTCCAACTAGATCGCTGTTAGTTATTTCGCATACTATCTACCATGTACATGGAGTGAATGAAACGGAAATGCGACGTAAACTTTACTAAGAAAGATTCGACATATCCAGCAATTAGCTCAGTATCACCTCCAGAATCGGCAATTGCTGATTATCAAGCATTGTTCCGGCAAACTAGTCAAATGTTCACTCGTTTTCCCAACCAGTTTTATAGTGAAGATGCTTTTAGTCAGTCGTTAAATTTGGAAATAGTTGTTGTTAATCCTGTAGTCTTGTGTCAATTCATTGACAACCTTGACGAGTTCAGCAAGCTATCGGGCGGTTTTAGTGAAGGCGCTAAGATTGAAAGTTCTTGTGAGCTCATGTTGAATGTAGTTGTTGTTGCGAAGCACTGACATCGACCACTGAATTTGAACATATAGCGATTGACAGTCAGTTAACCAGTTTGTTGATTCCCTCCTCAACAGCTGAAAACATTATGTCTGGTTTCATACAGACTAGATCACAGCCCAATTAACGGTTCCACATCGGAATGCCGCCTGTTAATTGTGACTTTAACCAATGATGAGAATTTAGATAAAGTGTGATATTGAAGGACAACACTGCTGTGTTATGGTAGTTGAACCGGCACACAAAAACTTACTGCGAGTAAACTGAAAACCAACTAATTTCTGTCAATCAACAAACTTTTACTTCACCAAGAAAATCCTGTTAGGCGCCAATTGTTTTCACGCTCCTGTAGAAGCGCACAATCAACAAAACATTTCAAACGCTTTCGCGTCCCCTTCGCCAATGACTGGCACTCAACCGCAGACGGTTGTGAATGTATTGTCCAGACGACGACATTTAACTCTAAGGGATCGTTCATTCAAGCGTTTCTCTCCAGACGGACTCGGAGAAGGACAACATATAACACAGTTGGTCAGGTAACGTTTGTGTACAATGTACACTCACGCATACGAAACAAAGTTAACAGTGAAGAACTAAACTGTGATGAATGGTGCCGTGTTTCTAATTCCCCACCCTCCCAAGACGGACCATTTAGTGTTAGAATATCGACTATAAAATCCGGGGTTTTATTCTACGGTGTGAGCAAACACTCCATTGAACAGGTCTTATATTAGCCAACATCAACATCCATCCCGTTCGTCAATTCACTCTTTGTTCGCGTATTATTCTTTTGAATTACTTCCTCGGAAAATGTTGAAAGTTAGTTATCAAGCGTTCAATTTTCACCTACCGATCTGACATCTTACTCTGTTCAACCGGTGGTTTAAGTGAAACTCATCGTCTGTAGCCTGTTTAATTTTCCACTCAATGATAAATAGTTCGAAAGATCAATTTTCAATTAAATGTTGGGTCGCATCATAGTCTATGAACAACCAGTGAAGGAGCGATGGTTTTTAAGTTTTACAGTTGATCGCATAATTATTACCAATCATCAACCAAACCCAATTCATCATAGTGGAACGATTACCATAAGCAGTTAGGCTCGGTTTTCTTGCTCGGAATCGACTTGAGACAGATTACAGTCGTAACTACTCTTTTGCTTATATGATGACTAGATATCCTTTCAAACAGCTGATTTTGTTGTTGCTCATTGCTTAGCACCCTTCCAATGTATCGTATTTCCTGACTAACGTTTACTGGTTCCCTGGCAAATTCGTCTAACTTGGCACAATTCCGACGGGTTCTGCGATTTGCTGTTGAGGACGAAACACTGGCAATCTGTCGCAACGTGGAAGGCGGGCTTACGAGTAGTAAGTTTGTCAAAGAAAGTTACACACAACAGTGTGTGTTTCGAAATGAGTAGGTGATTATATGGTGATGCACAGAATGCAAGGTGACGGTGACTTAATTCACCTGTAGCCGCCTTTCTGATCAACTGTAATGAATCACTACTGTTATAGATTCCCGTGACTAGATGAAAAACTCCCTTTACTTTTCCAATCAGTATATGTGTTTTGCATTGATCAAGCGATTCCTTTCTCAACTTCCTTGGTGATATATAACGGTTACCACGAATCTCTTTTGGATCTTCTAAACACAAACAACATTTATTACATGCGTCTTGGTTACCTTTGAGATCTGATACTTCAACTTATCTAGGAAGTCCAAATGGCTGGGTTATCGACCAGAATTCGCGAATAGTATCTGTTTTCTACTGAGGCGACCAGGAACCTGATCACAACCCAAAATCAAAAGTGGTTCAGTCTTCCTTTACAAAAATTCGGTCATGCTTATTGTAGGGCCAGTGGCACACTGGTCAACACGACCGCCTTGTGAAAGCATGACCGAGATTATAATTCCGGCCGGTGCATGGGGGTGCTTTATTGGCGGACTCTAATTAGGACAAAACCGAAATCTAACGACGCTTTCGATGGCGGCTGGTGAGAAAGTCTGTCTGACTTCGAAAGTTGTGAGAGCTAGGTGCCACTTTGATACATATGGTTCGGAATCAACCTGGTGGTCTCTTCACCCATATACCACATTAATAACCACGTTCACACGTCGGGCTTGACACATCAAAGCTTTTCGACGTTGTATGATCTTTTACCGTATATTCCGGACGATAACTTGACTTAGATAGACAGCCAGGTCCATTTATTGCACGTACAACACGATTAAAATGTCAAGCTCAACCAACAGAGCTAGTGCGAGTACCATCCTCTCTCGCAACCACTCACACAAACACACATTATTCCGTTCGCAGCTTGGCACGGTCATTTGTCACTAACCTTGTCAAAATGAAAACCAGTAGGTTCTTTTATCTACGTTCACACTATGAGAAGTCTGAAACGAAACGAGGAAGAAACAACACATTGTGCTTCAACTTCGACGGACGAGCAAAACGGTACAAGATCTCAGGGAGAGGATTTTTAGTACCAAGACCTTCACAACTTCATCCAGCAAACAAATTACAAGCTAAGATCCAGTCTTAAGCCAGCTTATCCATCCGTTACAACTGCTTTATTCGGATTTTGGTGTGTTCCACCATTTTGTTATATAGCTTTGATAGTTAAGTATATTCGGCACATCGCTACTTAAGTTTTATATATGTAAATAAATTGACATTATTATCCCTCTTAATACAAGTAACTGTTGCACTAATGACTGCCGAGGCTGACTTGACCCAACTTGTCATTTTGCTATCGCTAGCTTTTATGTACTATTTTTATCGTTTATTTTGAAGAGCAATATACACAGCTTCGTTCAAGAGAAGAACAAACGGTGACACCAAAAATAAACAACAGATATGTAAAAGGTGAATGTAAAAACAGGCTGTCTGTCAAATGTGAGACGCTGCGTAGTAAGCAACA
>JTDE01000380.1:177931-190706 GCA_014338405.1 Paragonimus skrjabini miyazakii
ATCGATTGTAACCAGTACGATTAAAACCAGGTAGAGTGGTTGGCCCTATCTGGAGTTGCTGAACACTTAGCCGGTCAAGGTTTGCACCGAGACCGCCCAGTCAGCACTAGTCGCTAGCTTTTATGTACTAAATTAACAGTTTGCTGGGTACATTGTCAACCACCCTAGTCAAACTGTGTTGTAACTTATGGTCAAACATACCAAACGTAAAATAGTCTGTTTGCATCTACTACCGTTTTGACATCATGATGCACACATATCGTTTGCACAAGTTCAGTCCCAGGCTTTGTGAAGCACGACTCAGAAATTGACCGTGTATTGTCACGTCCTATCAGTAATACCACTCTAAATATCAGTCGATGTAAAGGATATACTAGTATCCCATAATACAGAATCTCCATATAATAAGTTTTTGGACACGTTAATCAACCGTACTGTACCTTACAGACATAAATGCAGTGTACAGTAATTTAGTAAAGCACCTATTAGTGACAGCAACTCGTTCCAATTACTATGCTGTCTGAAAAAATGCCCTTGAAAGTAAAAACTTGATAAGGTGTTGGTCGCACAAATCTTCTTTAGACGCCTGTTGGCTTCCATGTAATATATTCTCGTATCCATTTCCGGTACGGTACCCATAGATCAGCTTGTCAGTATGGTTAATATAATTCTAGGAGTACAATCTTCTGATGTTAATTACATTCAGCTAGCCACGTCAAACGATTAGCTTTGTGAACAGCTCACAACTTTCACCAAGCAAGTTCATTACATACATCTGTAGACCATTAACATCAATGTTGCAGAGTTCTACAATCAAGTCATACTTGTAGTTTCCATTGCTACCATCAAACATTCGGATGTTTTGCACGCAACTATGATCCACCATGCAATCTTAAAAGAAATCGTTAGCAAACATTTCAGACTTGGGAAACGACCTGACATGAAAATAGTGGCGAGTACAGTCCCAGGACCACAGACTTTAACTCGTCGCTTATTAGTATCACGTAGACAATCATGATTTTCGTTTGCGATGGACACTAAAACCGACATGTGTTCTCCCATACTCCAGAACACACGTTTCACACAGCTCATTCAAATTCCCACTTTGACAGCCAACGGCACCTCAGTCCACATTTATGAAAAGCGAAGCTTGCTAATAATTCTTGGTCTACGTCATTAACATAGAGTTTTGTTATTGCGGACGTTCTTCACTGATCATAACTAATGTGTTCATCTAAAACACAGCCATCTCTAGGACGCTGATACACAATTGTCACCCAAAGATTTTGGGCTGTATCTTGCAAACAAATTATGAGTTAAGAGTTAGTCTGACATTAGCTTACTCTCCCGCCGTAATCCGCAGGATTACACTATTTCATTTGGTGATTTACAACTATCCAAACCATTTCGGTTGTACTCCGAGGATTTCGGTCAGTACAAACAGTTGGTTATTCTGTTTTATCATTCACGGATATTCGATAGACTGCTACTTTCGTATCATATATATATATATATATTCATTGTCGTTGTTCACTTCCTGATTATAAGTAACTTTCACAATAACAGATCAGTTGCGAATGACGTTCCATTCGAAATGTGCACTATGTTTTGCGCTTCAACCTGAGGCCTCGAGTCATTATTACGCAAACGCCTGTTGACCATTTCTCAACCCCATTCGGCCTAATTGATTCATTTTGGTTGGTTCATACTTAGTTACTTCACATGTATGCACTGTTCAAAGACTAGCCGGATTCACATTTACTTGTTAGCCATAAAGAACATTTGTTTTCTGTTAGTATTTCTGGACCTGTGGACTCCATTTGGTGCTTTCTGTTATGGTACTCCTCGTGAACGTGAATAATTTAGGCTCTCAACGTTTACCTCACTCACAACATTGTCATTAGTACCATAGTAACCAATGCAATGTATGTTGACCTTTGGAATCCGATTCCCCTACGCGTTACTCAGCGTTCTAAGCATAACGTTGTGGAACCGATTGAATCTAACGGAGTTGTCGTTTGCAACCACGTTAATAATCTAATCCATAAGGACATACTGCACGGATAGTTACTTCTGATATTGTTTGACCAAACTGACATACAGATTCGAGGTGGCAGTACCGTGTATGTGTGCTTACAGTGCCTTACGTCCCGGACACTGCACACTTCAGGACGAATTTTCACTGGCTGCATTGTTTATTATTCCACCTGTGTACGTTACTTGGACGAAGCGGTGACGGATAAAATGAAAATGGACCAACCACACAATGAAACGCAATAAAATACAACAATCTAAGGGATTACTAGCCGGGAGCAAGTATGATTTTACTAAATCAAAGCAAGTTGACAGCTAGTTTATCAGACAGTGTTGAATGACAAACATCCTCGGTGTTGTATGTGAATGAGCATGTGTGATCTGAGATGGGTGAAACTTGGGAAACCATCTTCTCCAAGATTTTATCCAATAGTATATAGACATTATGTGTTTAAGTACATTTGTAGGTAAGTATTCCCATCTTGGCGTGGTGGTCATGCATGAGTGCTCTTTTGATCCGGCGGGCTATGCTGACTAAGACTTCGGTTCTTGCAGGTTCAATCATGTCAGATTTGCCAAGGGGAAGCAGCCAGAAAAAAGGTAGATGCACCAGATGTGGATAGCGCCAGTGTGTTATGTTTTGGTTCTGCATGATGTTTGTTTTCGCTTGGTCTGGCTTTACATGGTTGTGACTTGCTTGTCTTTACAAAATTATTGGTCTCATATGAGTGTGTCAACTTCATAGGTGTGCGACTCTGGAGCATGTGTGAAGCTACTACAATTTAGTTGTTGGTAAAAGTAAATTTTCCTGTTTTGTGGCACAAGCTTTTGAGCTAAAGACTTTGGTTGAGGTCCTTATTTACTCTTCCAGCTAGGTCTGGGTGTCCTGGCAGTACCCAAAGCTTATTTAAACCGTGATTAAATAACATAAACCAAAAGCCGTCGACCGTCACGCAAGATAAATGTGGTCGCCTTATCTACTGTTTCAGGCAGAGTAGATAGTTAAAAGTATGCTACTGCCAAAGTCTCCCTTTCTCCAGCGACCCCTCCACCAAGCATCCTAGAGAAGACAATGCCCACTGAAACTTCAGTAACACAAATACCAACCTGAGACACGCCCGGGGACGCATGAGGCCTTCCGTTAGAACAAGAAATTTGCGCCCGTTGGTGGGTCTACCTAACAACACGGGACAGCCACAACGCCGATCCGCACTGACCGCGATAGAAATGAACCGTTATAGCATGGACGTAGCAGCCTTGGGTGAGGCAAACCTTGCAGACCAAGGTATGCTGGAAAAAATGGGTGCTGTGTACACCTGGATGAATTTCCCAACAGACGGTTCCTGGAAGCATGTTGTTTGTTTTGCAGTCGCTGAATGCATCAAGGCTTTGAAGGTAGGTAAAATGCATCGCATCAGCCCTCGAATCCTGTTCATGCGCCGGCAAGTCAATCGAGGCTAGTCTGCTGCACTTCCTAGTGTATACGCTCGAACTATGTGTCACACCGACTATTTGAATAGCTGTCCGCTACAATACGGTCGGCACCGGTGGGTGACCGGCTGCTGGTTCTGGGTGGCTGGAACGTTCCAGTTGGGCGCGGATCGGTAGTCTGGTCAGGAGTCCTCGGACCATACGGCGTTGGTTCAGTCATTTAGAACGATGGCTGTTTGTACTACCCGTTTACCACTCGCCAGCTGGCCATCGCAAACATTAGATTCTAGTTGAAGTCAAGCGAAACCATGACGTAGACTCAGTTATGAAGCGGTCACAACCATTTGCTTGGTTACGTGATTGTGCAGCAGAACGAGATTTGTGAGCTGAGTATCACGAATGGTGTGCGTGACTGAATGTAGCACGGATCTTGGGCTGGTCCGGACCAAATTGTTTCTCCATATGTCCGGACAGCGGCAGGAACTGGATGCCAAACGCCTGGAGAACTGCGGGACCGGGACTACTTTCAAGTGTGCAACAGTGACTTCTCTGAAAGACGCTTTCATATCTACCACTTCCGTGGATATTTGGCAAAAGTTAAAGGAAGAGACCACGGCAGTAGCCTCCGAGACGATAGTTATCGAACGCCAGAGGCTTTGGAACTGGTATGATGACAACAACGCGAATATCTTCAACTTGCTACGAGGGTAGAATGCAGTATTTATCCCTTCCAGAATATCCAGGATAGTGGATGTAAAATAGCAACAGTGTGAAACATTCGCTGTTAACTAACCGAACTTGTTCACAGAATCAGGGACGACTAGCGGTGGAAGCAAGCGGAGCGGATGCAGGACCACGTCTGTCGCTAACAACATAATCAGTTCATCTATTCGCTTAAGGCGATTCTCCGTTCAACCGTCCAGTATACCAAAGCACTCACTAATGGGGACACCGAATTTTCGTGAATCCAACTGGTCCGCTTCACACGGGATTACCGTAAGACGTGAGGAACCACAGATCACTAACTCTTGTATTTTGTTTGCCATTTTCCCAAATAAATGAGACCTGATATATACAGTACTGCACATCTTTGTGATTGACTGTACAAGTTGTCTAGTACCTTATCAACTGTTTATTGATCAACAACTGTTTTCGAGTAACTACCAAGCGAAACCCGGAAACAGTCAATTATACACTTCAGCAATGACAACGGAAGCAGTAAACTTCGTCAACAGTTCTTTCTTCAGATCACAGAACAAGAAATATGAACTGACTTGGCTGTCACCCGCACTTTGAAAGAACAAAAGCATATGGTGAAAGTCCTTCATTGATACCGTGGTTTCGTTTGTCTCATTTAACAAAACCAGTGAAGAAAACAGAGCTTTGAAAAAATGATAGGTTGTCAGCTGCTGATTAACGTTATGCATAACACATTTCATGAATCGTGTGAATAGTGCATTGTGGTGAAAAGTTAGCAAATTTCACACGCAGTGTTTTACTCGAATTATTAAAAATAGTTATAACTAAACCTCGGATATCCTTTTTTTTATTTCCACAACTCATTCTCCCATGTGTTTATTTTAGTCTTCTCAATTCTCCTTAGATGGTGTTGAATTTCCGTTTAACTTTTGTAAGCGTTCGGTGTTAATAAACTAAGTTGTGTTGCGTTTTTTGGATGATGATGATGATGGTAGGATGAACAGTAATTTCAATTTTCACTAAACTGTCAGGTTACAAAACTGACTACTAGAACACTGACCAAATGGTTATCCGTACGAAGTCAGACACATTCTTTGACAATTATGGTAAGGTTCTTCGATCGTTTTGTTAGGAGAATGAATAATCGTCTAGGTAATCGATGATACCATGCTCAATTGAATAGTCAATACGGGAACAGAATATGCACACGGGGCAAGAGCCCACTGGTGTCGGGCTGAATTAATGCCTTGTATATATTTGAGATGTGATTAAATGCAATCTGACAGCTAAAGCATTGGTGGACAGATTTATCCACAACGTTACATCAGTAGCAGCTTATGGAATATGCGTGCGCAGTGAAGTTACACAACACGTAATGGAATTATTTGGGATTTTTTGAACCCACTTGCATTAAATCAGGTGTGTCCAGATATGAGAACTTGTCCTTACTTGTTATTCGTATGCTGCATCAAACAGTACAAGATATGATGGTCGAATCTTACCCAGCTTATACCGTGAGCCGTTGAGACCTGCGTGAACATTGTTGTGTACGCTGACTCGTGTTATAGAGTCAATGTATTTTCTTGTGGTACTGTTCGAGAACTACAGCAGCGACAAACGACGTTTACGTTAATACGTGAATAGCACTGACGCTTTTGCTGCTTGCAGGGCCGCAAAAACTGACCGTGTTGGACATTGACTGTCGGGCTGTGTATCGTGCATCGCTCGAACGAACACAGCTGCTTTCTTGGTTGTTCTATTCTTCAAAAACATGAAGCCATCGTCCATGTCTGATTATAAACGCACTAATTTGTCCAGTACGTCAGGGATCTAATAAGTACGAAAGTACACTTGCCACGTTTGATAGTCACAGCCCCGAAAGTGTGAGAAAAAAACCAAATGAATGTGTGTGAGTGGTAGTAACATGATCACTCGTTACTGCAATGGACGTGTATTGGACGCAATCAACCAGATATCTATCTGCCTTAACAGCTGCGCAACGAAGCCACAAAGCTGGATCAACTCTGAGAGGAGAGACGATCAGATTAATTGATTTCGATTCTTAAATGATCTAACAGTTGTCTGTACAAAATTGTCTTCAATTTTCTTGACTTTTTCAAGTTGATGAGCAAAAATAGGTTAGAAGGATTTTCAATGATCTCATTCATTATTTTGGTGTTACACTGCGTATACACTGTTTGCCACCTGGAGAACCGAAGTAATGAGCACCTGATATTCTACCTTAAATCTGGCAATCTGGTTTACAGTATCACTTAAGAGAATCGAGTGAATGATGTACGCAAGCAATAACACGCATCAAATTTTGGTAAGATATATTGAGCGCTTCATTATAATTAGCATTCATTCAGTCGCCATTCGGGATGGCAAATCTATCTCAAAGATTTCGAGTGCATAGTTGAGAACTACTGGAGAACAAAGTTATTCAAAAAACCGCACCAGACTGAATCGTCTGCACTTTTAACTCCATGAATACAAACGGGCACGTTATCCATTTACTACGCTTTTGTTATGATATGTATAGAATCAATTCAGCAATCTGGTACCACTTAACTTCATCTATCCATCATAGTACATGCAAAGTGTTGGTATTCATATTGCAGCAGTCCTAACAAAGGTGGCTATGATAAATTAATGAGTATAGACAGTGTTTACTTTAATCACATACTGTTATTTATTCAAAACTTGTCTGTTCAATTTAGTCACTGTTTTGTTTTCAAATTACTTGTGCGTGCACTTTCAGATTGTGCGATGTGTTAACGTGCGATGTAGTTAACGTTTGATTTAATTGTCGCAATTGTTAGGCAATGTTACACTGGTGACTATCACACATTGGGAATGATTTTGTTTGACTAATTCAGTAGAATGTAGATGCTGTAAAATTGGTAACCTTTATTTATCGTTCTTTCGATGTTTATTTGCCAATCCTGTAGTCGACTAAACTGTAAACTTCGGGATACATTCAGGCATGTTGACGTCATTTTCGGACTTTTGGGACTATCCCAAATAATAGAAGTCTAAATGATGTTTAACGTAAATGCGAGCAAAAAGTTACATGAACGATACACTGTTAGAACTCTGAATATAACAGATAACACAATAAAGTCGAAATCTCGTATGAATATAGGTGTGCGGTTATGCAATTCCATGTATTTCATTAACGAATTAATGTGTTCGGCAGGCAATCGATCGCCTTTGTGCCTGGCAGTTCAGCAGATCAACAAATACATCTAAATTTATCGGATGTACTATTGAATGGTTGAAGTATGATTTAACAACACAGAATTATCATCAGCTTCAATTTGCTTATCTCCTTCTTTGAATTGGAAAAGATAAGTCAATTATTGTGTGTTGGAAAAGTAAACATCCATTCACCCAAGTTACAACAAGGGCAGCAAACACTACACAAATCCAACATGACATATGCAATTAGGAAAAACAAACTTGACAGACCAATGGAATGAGCTCTAAAAGAAGAAGACATAGTGTAAGTACTATAAATCATTTGCATGTTTTTACAGATACTCGAACATTCTACATAAGTACGTGTAGAGTAGTGACAACTATACCCTTACGGTGCTTCAAGAAAAGAGTGAACGATTTATTGTCATTGGCCCACTTTGGGGATCCAAACGAACAGGTCGGTTAATGAAGTGGACACCTTGTCATTTGAACAAAGAATTCACTCAGTCTAAACATTCATCTACACATTCATGCACATACACACAAGGACAAGTATACTTTCCGATGTATCTGGAGTAGATGAGGTGACAACTTTGTGTAGATAATAATGCAAAATGATAAATGACTATATCATGACGCACACATCTTTTGTGCATCCCGTTGATTGGATGAAGCATGCTTCAAGAATGACCGACCTTTCAATCTAATTTTGCATGACGTGCAATTATATCGAAGACGTTTGTTGGACTAAATCAGCCCATGATTCATAGCATGGTATAATAATCGGGTAAATCAGTGAGGAACAAGAAGGAAAATATATTGAATGACAGACAAATGAAACGAAAGCCGTTTCAATGATTTCGGGTAAACATTTATTTTGTGGTGACGCACGCTTTTAAAGGCAGGAGCTTCATTAAACTAACACTAAGGTTGCAGAACTACAACATTAATGTGTGAAAAATTTGAATCGGTCTGGGGCTTACTGGGATGCTTCACCTCACGAGCAGATACACCTATGTATTCCGGGACTCAAATGTGCAGCTTGAGTTGATAGACACAAGGAATTAATTGGAAACAGACTTTTAGGCCCCAGAGCATCAATTGGACTTAGGGATTCACATGTATTGCGGTCTACACTGGTTGAGTAAACTTCTAGGTCCAGTCACCGACGTGATTTGAAGATGGGGACTGAACAATATGCTGTGATAACCATCCTAACAGCATGACCGATATTGTTGTTGGAAGTTGAGCAGCATACATTAATATTCGAATAACGAACTGGGAAACGATTTTGACGAAGTTGTGTACGCAATTTCTACGAATGAATGTCATCCATCGTGATCCAAGATGCTGTTGGCTTTATTACACTCCACTCTTCATACCATAAAATAGGTTCGGTGACAAGTGGAACACTAATATGTATAAACCAATGGGCAGCGAACAAGTTACACTATAAGCCTGCGTTATTCCATAGAGTGCCACTGAAGGGTTGCAGAACAGATGATAAATGTATGAATAAAATGAAGCCCTGTAGGAGATTTTAATTTAGCGTAAACGGGCTGGTGATTGGATTAGGAAACTGTCTTGTTGAGAAAGCTTAGTTGTGTTGGATCCACTCTTAATGCACTGCAGTCATCTTTCAGGAGATATACAACCTCTTTCCTGAGCAAGATTAGCGAGTAGCAGATCTCCAGCTAATTAAAGGTGGACTTCTATGGCTTACATGACAATACATGTTACAACTTTTCTAGTTGCTTACTTAAACCACCCTTGCAGATTGCTTAATATGCGTCCGGAATAGAATATTCTTTATGTGTCCTCCAGTGTTTGATGAAATAAAAAAAAGTTTAATCATACCGACATACAGACACATTCAACGAAGTACATCGTTCCGGGTAATCGGTTAATTCACAAGAGTTCATTTAATCGTGCTTTGTTACCGTGTGGGCATAAATCTGATCAGTTGCTTAAAATAAACTGCGTGACGCTAAGGTCTTCGATTTCATAGTCAAACATCACCCACAGCTGGTGACAAATACTGTAATCATTTGGATTTTCTAGCCAGCTTCTCTAGAAAGGTTGCCCTAAACTTCAGTCTTACTCCCGTCAGTAGTAGCCCATCAGTAGTAGCACCGTTTGGAAGGTGAACTCCGGTCCGCATTCTCACGAGTTGATCGTGTTGGTCACAGCACCATTAGACATCGTAGACTTATCAAATTTAAATGTTTGCACACATTTGGGTCATCCCCTATTCTTGAGAACAGGCAAAGTAGCTATCCTGTTATCCCTAATCAATGATCTTGGGTCAAGGAATTCTCAGTCAGTTTGAGGCAATGAAATTTCTCAAGTTTAGTAAATATTATTTTTATCACTGAGTTGTAGTCTATAAACTGTCATTTGAATTCAGGAGCTATAATCAGAAGTGGGTTACCGTTAATTTTCTCTACTCAGCTACCAATCGTCTTTAAATTTGGAATTATTTTCAAAAGCTTAATGGCCATTGTTTTTTTACTCATGACTTCACAGTACTACTTGATAGGTAGACGTTTGATAATCGACATCGATAATTTTAAAAATTGAATTACTAAATAACTCTTCCATTTATGTGAATGGGTATCAGTTGACTCGTCTTTGATGGCTGAAAAGCATTCAATCAGACGGTACAAATCTGTAAGTGAGCCATGAAGAGGAAATTAATCTGTTTAATGGGGAAACAAAATCCAGCGCATAATCAACCATGTGAACTCTGGTTAGGGGTACAGTAGTTTTCAAATCATTTTATTGTCTTTCAGAAACAACTGGAAGTACACAAAGTTCAATAACTCAATATCACACGAAGTGACGGTAAGCTTGAAACTGTAGTTTTTATAATTCTGTAGATAAGAGGAATCAGACGTATATTCAGTTGAAAAAACTAGTCTCAGTTAGGTGTATTGCATTTTATATGCTGAACGGTAAAAGGCAGAAGGTAGCAATCACTGAAACCGTTGCTACTGTTAAAGACCGAAGACGAAACACCATCTCTTTTTCATTTCTGTTTATATACCTAGTGACGGAAATTTGTGCAGTCTGAATTGCACAATTTTCTGCGTTACAGGAACGTCTATCAAAGCGGAATTGTTACCGGGTTTTTTATCTGAGTTACTCATGGTTACGTAATTAAACTATCTATGCTATCCATGTGTCTGGGCGGACAATGACTAGATATTGGCTGACATGAATTGGTTGTTTCTGCAATACGGTCAACGTGTTTTACAGGAGAAAATATTTTATTCGACCAATGCTTCCGGAAAACTGTACAGACTCAAACTCAGTTTTTTCATCTAGGAATAAACTGCATCTATAATTCGGATCGCTGGCGTCATAACGAAACGAGTTCATTTGATTCTACTAGTTATCTGACAACGTGACAGAAGTTACCATATTTCAGACTTGAATTTTCTACCTAGCAGCCTGTCAGAGAAAGCTGTGCAAAATGTTACACCCTAAATCTCTTGGTGACCTTGGTTAACGTTTCAGACTGAAAAGTTATTCTGCGATACAATGCAACCTATCCTTAGTTCAGGGTTTGATAGAACGGTTTAGTGGCATTTGTGCTTCCAACAGATGTGTTAAACTGTAAACTTTTCTGAATAAGGGTTTGTAATTTAACTCATACCCAGAGTGAGTTTTTAACAGAAATCCCAGGCCCTTTCAAACCATAGCGTTGGTAAACATCAAGACAGAATTACCATTCGAAGCCTAGCATCCAGCCACATGAAAACAGTTAGCTACTAAAGGTAAACAGCTTAAAAGAGTTTCTTTTGATTATACACAACCGATCTCTATCTATTAGTTCTGAAAGCTATAAGCAAATAGGCAGATTAATTTTTGTTGCACACATTAAGTCATATTCATTCGAACATAGAGATTTACTGTTGCCTCATGGCCGAGATCTCGACAAAATACAACCTAATGAATCTAACTTTACAAGTTCCAAATTTATTATTATTGTTGGTTTACTTCAAAAGCTGTTTTTCTTTTGAAAATGACATTTGATAAAGTCAGATATCTTAATCGATATCCATTGTAACCATCCATAATTTTGATAACAAAACAACTGAAAGTTTTTCTGGTAATGGTTCGGATGTGTTTAATATCATTCTACTACTCACATGCACTTTTGGCCATGTCGCCTACCCTGTCAACTCCGTAACGAACATTTACAGCCGTGTATGGTACTTTTCATTTATGATGCCTATATATTAGTTCGTATTGTTCGATTCTAAGCTGTTGTGTTGCATACGTTCAGCATAGTAGACTGGTCACGTATAGTCCAACTGACTTCTCATGCTAGATAACGACAAAGGATTTATCTTGGTTGAATAGAATTACGAGTTCATAGTGTGGTGGATTTTCAGGCCGGAGGTGTAGGCGTTCCAACACTCGGTGGAATACCTCGAAGCGGGGGAGTTACGTCCAAAACCCCATAACGAGTGGATGGCAGACAACGGGGGCAATCGGATGAGTCATCGCTCGACCGGATCGGAGCAACGAGCGAGCCATCGCAGGCAAAATAAAATGGACGACAAAATCGGGACTCGATTATTCCAACACTCGGGGGAATATCTCGACACGGTTGCGGAGGCCAGTCAAAGCTCGCAGTGGATAGATGGAGGACAGCGCGAGCGGTCGGACGAGCCTTCGCTCAACGAAATTGGACAAATGGACGAAGATTAGCCGGCGGAAAACCCCTCGATAGACGGCACCCATCACGCACATAAACCGGGCAGAAGTGCACACGACGCGTGAACAGAAACCTGGGGGTGTTGTGGACTGGAATGTTGACTCATAAACGCGTGTGCGCGCGAAGCACGTGAACTAGCGTGTTGGACAATAAAGATTGTACTATATTGGATGCCTTTTCGCTGCAGGTTATCTGTCACACGTGTGTAAATATTGTGGAACTTTAAATCTCCCAACAGATTTAGTCGTGATTTTAAGGTTGTAGAGTTTTTTTCGGTATGAGCAGACCTCATTTGTGAAGCAGTACTTTTTATAAGGCAACAAGCCTAATAAACCAGTCAATTTTGAAGAATGACTATTTGGGCTTGCGTTCTTGTTTGGTGAAGTGAGATGTGAAATTTGATAACTTGGGGGTATTAAGTAGTTATAGAATTTCAAGTTGAAAATCACTCACAATTGATCGCAGCTGTCGCATCCCCATAGACTTTCCAGTCGGCCTCTTTCGAAAAGAAGCACTAGACTCGCGTTTCGGTCTCATTAGACCAGCTCGTCAGTGATGCATATCCTTGCCACTGCCGGGACTAGAACTCCTACCACGCTTTTCATGAGGCAACCGTGTTTACCTGTCTTGGAAGTCCTAATCGCGGAGTTATAGATTGGAGTTAACAGACAATAACTTTGTCTC
>JTDE01000380.1:190948-204047 GCA_014338405.1 Paragonimus skrjabini miyazakii
ACTCACAAGCGAAAGTGGTTGAGCGTTCACATATGATAATTCGGTCGTGCCTAACGTGAGGTCAATGGCGCAATGGTAAACACGGTTGCCTCATGAACAGCGTGTCCGTGGTTCAAGTCCCGGCACTGGCGATGATATGCATTACTGACGAGCTCTAATGAGAGCGAAACTCGAGTCTAGTGCTTCCTTTCGAAAGGAGCCGACTGAAAAGTCTGTGAAGATGCGACAGCTGCGTGATGTTCAACTTGAAATTATCCAAACCCCCTACTACTCATCAGTTTCAGAATTGACCAAATTTCGTTAGTCTGCCTGAACAAGAAAGTTTTCCTAAGCTCACACCCTTTCCGCTAACGGATTTCTTCACACTTTCAGTTAGTTGTAAAGATCTTCCAATGTAAGGCCGCTCGATCTCTGTGTTCGTTTCCAGGTGACTATGGAAGTAAATATGTTGGAAAACATCCCAAAGTGAAAGACTATAATTTTTTCCTTAAAGGTTCGACAACATTTGGGCTTTCTTAGTCATGGCTGCACAATCTGTATTTAACACCCCTAGGTCTCGCTAACATAATGATAGGAGAAATGAATTTGCCATACGACCATCAGGCACTATACACGAACGATATATATAAGGTGTTGAGCTCAGTAGTACAAATCACGAAAACATACCATTGGTTTTAAAATTCTAGTATTACCTTACTTCCCAACCAAAACGTTGTCTGAAATTAATCTGCAAACGACCACGCTCATTGGGATTTTGCACAAACAAAAGCCCTCCAGTAGTTAATTTCCCTATTAAAAAGTGAAAATATCTCACTCATATACCGAGTTGGAAAAAAGTGCCAACACGAGGAATCAGAGTCGTATGAGTGCTATTACACACCTTGTTAATTCAACTAGTAGGCCGATGAGAGCAACTTCACTAAACTTCGATTCACAAAACGCCCCGAAAAATTGATAGCTTGTTCAATACTCATGAATTTTCACATCAGTATTGTTCGGCAAAGACTGAATATTTTTAAATGGGACACAACTGTGAAAAGTCAGGGCTTCGGCTGGATTCGAACCAGCGACAGAAACACCATGCTGAGCTACGAAGCTACGCCAGGAGCACGGAAATTTCACACATGGACCCAATTATCCTGAATAGTCTACAAATGACACGACGGCAATTGGTCCATACGGGTCCATTCACGTGGCACGGGTGTCCGAAACTCTGAAAATGAAAAGAACACTTGACTATAAGCACACTGAGCACATTGGTTACAACAGTGTGACAAGAAAACAGGCACTGTCACGCATACATGTCGGAAAATCTACACAACCGAGGAATTGTTCAAAACGGCTAACAAATAAGAAAATGTATTCTACACTACAACTTTTTGATGACATACTTTGTAAAGTCTATGAGTGAGTTAAACTAATGGCGATTACGTAATCAGATTGTCTTCACAATTCGAAATCGAATCATATCATTTCTTGTTGTGTTCAGATTAGGTATCCAGTTGGTCAACACCTTTGAAGAGAGCTTTATGAAGTCTTCAGTTATCCTGTGAAGGTTTTCGTTCGAATTCCACATTTAGGTGAGCAGTTCTAGTTCTAACGATGTAACATCATTGTATGATCTCACAGTTGTACAACTTTATAGAAAAGTGTTAATACAGTCAACAGTTTAATGTCACATAAAAAGTAGACACGTCTTTTTTGAGAACGTTTGGCATAATTTTTCAATAAGTCTATTTGGAAATTCAAAGGTAAGCAATCTGTGAGAGTTGAAGGTTGAGAATAATAAAAGGGTGGTCCGTACTGTCGTGAACATTTCTACACTCATAAACACAAAGTACTGTCTTGTACGATTGTTTTTGCAGTAGTTTCACACAGGATATCCAACGGAAAGTCACGTTCATCATAACTGCAAACTACAATAGTTGAAACTGCTATATCACGGTTGTAAAACAGTGCTGAGAAAGACGACCGACCCAACTATGCGGACAAAAAGAAGGAGGCAAAATTATCGTGCCATAAACTAAACATTTTACAACTCGGGAAAACAACCGCCTACGTTTTGCTTGATAAAAACGAAAATTAACCAAGACAATCAGCTTTCCTGCAGCTTTCGCTAGCCTGTCTGATCGATTATTTTCCATTTTTGGAAAGTTTATCTGAACAAGTTGTATTCTAGCCACTGAATTCTAATATCTAGTGGCAGGATCCGATAATTAGACGGACCCCATTTCGATAAACGAACGTAATAGACGTTGAATAACGTACTCATACCCATCTTCGTTTCAGTTGGTACGTTGTCGTTTGCTATCTCGTATCTTGAGAACGTAACTGATGAAAAGGGTTCAGAGAGGTGTACAAATGATTGTATGACTCTACCGTTCTTGTACGCAAAACGGCTAAACGTTCCGGGTCCTCGTTGCTTCATTACTGTACTACGAATTTATTTCACTAAGTAAAGCCACTCGATTGACCTCAATCATTCACAACTGAATATGCTGAAGCAATTTATGTTCTACATGTGTACTTACGTTTGGTAGTAAAATGTGGAAGGTGCGCAATAGATGCACTAAAAAAGACAAAACATAAATCAATTGTCATTTACAAACGAATAATTACCATCGTCGCGTTGACCCTAACTGAAGTCGTAGCAACTTACACTATCAAAAAATGTAAGTACTGTTCTTTGTCTGAGGAGTTATGCACCGCAAAACTCAGCTCACTCTTGTTTGACGGGAATCAATTTCTGCTTAGGATGACCTCCGCACTTATTCATTTCTATACAGAGTTAATTACGGGTTCTTACGCGATTCAGGATTTTCTGTCTGTCATTGCTGACTACTGTATAAAAGATGCGGCAGCATTATCATTCTCTAGTAAATCCATACTTACACTTCTGCACATTTAGACGGAGGGTGTCTACCTTAAACTGGTCAGCCATCCTCTGTGAAACTGAATGGTTTATTTTCATGAAATAGTCGTTCGTATTAAATCTGGAATACTTCATGCTTATACATTGCCAAGTCAGTCAGGATCGATAGCTGCAGTCCAACACCTTCTTCATGGTTGTTTGTATATACATCGCTTAACTTCTATGACACTACCTGTTCGTCAACAAGTATAAACATATGTTCTATTTTCTGCTTCTCCGCCGCGATACCATTCTTGGATTCTCCAAACCAAGAGGCATAAAGCCCTGTTTGAACCGATTCAGTGTACAAATAAACAGAAATGATAAACTGAATCTCCTTATCGGCTGGTTATATTTCGTACATTCCGATACAAATTTTAGTCAGCTTCTTTTGGAAAAAAGGACGATTCGGGTTTGTCACCTGTTAGATCACATCACTTGCGTGTATCTCTTCTATGATCTCATTTTCAACGTGGATATTCTCATATGGTAACTTCGTTGATCGCTTTTCCCTTGTTAGACACAACCTAATTAATGGTCGCATACATTTGGCTATATTTGCACGTTCAAGTTATCCGACTAGTTTTAGAGATGACGCAGTAACTGCCCTGCAATCTCCGATCTGCGACCTCAGGATAAGGAACATTCATTCGGGTTTAAATAACACAATTGCCTAATAGCATCAAACCAGTTACTATACGGTTACCCGTAAACGGTACACGGGCCAATATTGAATTGAATATATGAACCTAATATATAAATTTGTTAGTTCCTCATATGCCACTGGGTCGTTTTTGTGCTGCTGAAACACTGGAATTTGATAACATTCTATTTCAATGTGCACACATTTCCAGCCACTCACTAAAAGGATTCAATTTGTTACACCAAGTCTTCAAATCCCTGAGGAAACGTTTGCATTCAGGTGAATGTGTCGAAGAGTTCGACATACAAAAACAGAGACGAACAACTCCGCCCCCCTGCTCACACGGTTCGAGCCTCTTTTTCCAATTCATTGAAGACCATTGCATTTCCACCTACATGTTTGGGCTAATCACCCCTTGAAAGAATGGGAAGAAAGAAACAACTGAAACTCTCAGAATGTGTTTGTCTCTCAGCGTAACCCACAATGAGCCAGCCAGTTCAAAGAAACTAAAAACTACACAAGAGTGTTTGAAGAAATTGTGTTATCAAAAGTCTCAGCTTATTTGTGATCCACTTAGATGTCGAATTTAACCATCTTCTGATCGTTTAACTTGAACTGTACTGTGGTTTTGCAAATGTTACGAAACTTATGTTCATGTCTTAAACCTCTAGCTACTTCAACATGCGCTTGAGTATACTACCTGGTTGTTTTATTGCTCGGAAGTTTTTCATTGACTAACGATCATATGTAAAATATACTCATGCAGATATAGTTCGAACAGTACCCGCACATGATTACGCTTTTTACATTGTCACAGAAGATCCAATTAAATCTGCTGTTAAAGCTTAATCTAATCATTGGGTCATTGATTTAAATCTACGTAACAGTTACGGGGTCCGTTCTTGGGGCGATCGGGCAATCCAAGCGTTACTTACACGCGTATGCGGCTAGGCGTGTGTGCAGTAATATTCGGTCGTGTCTAAGTTGAGACAAGTGCCGCCATGTCCCAAATGGTTGCCTCTTGAAAATGTAGTCATTGTTCAAATTGTTGCACGAATATATACTATTGACAAACTCTAACACGCTGAATTACATGTAAACGTGGCTCAGTACCGACCATGTTCCATGGTGTTAAACAGATATGTACTGACGACAAAAATGTGGAAGGTAGCATTTCTGAATGACGTTCCACTAGGCAGCGACCACTCACAACAATAGTGTCATAATGTAATCGATTGATAACGAAAAAAGACACTAGTTAGTTTTGAAAAAACAAATCACTCTGAATTTGTCTTCGCTAGGCGATTATACTGCTTTCGCTGTGGATAAGAATATAAACTTGACTTTAAATCGTACATACCAGACTGCTGGAGTAATTGTCATATTCTACTCGCAAGACTGCTCATCGCGTCAGGCCGTTTGATTCCCTTATACGTTATTGCTATATCAGCAGTTGTAGAGGTTTGCATATTGATAGAACGAACGAAAATTCATGATATTCGATGACCTAACGCATCCCTATGTGGTTATCGTTCGACATGGTATGATTAGTAATAGAAATACAATTTATGTACAGGAACTTAACGTCTTCCGTTGCGAAACACGTTACAAATACAGTGCAATTGGCTGGCATGGAGTTATTGTTCGCCGTGTTGCTAAACACTAGCAAATGAAAGCTAGTGACGTTCATGGAAGTTGTGTCAACTAAACTGTAACGATCGAATCTCCGCATACAACGGTTACAAGACAATCACGTTCATTGCCTTTAAACCGTTATATGGCATTACAAATCAAGTCTAAATGTTTGTGCCACCCATTGAACATATATAAGTTAGACTGAATAGAAAACCCAGGATGTCAGCACCTCCAAGATAGTAATTACTTTCGTGCTACTCGGTTAAACTTAAGGAACTCGGTGTTTTAGCCATCCTTAAAACATTATTTAGTCGTAGCATTATTGTTCCCTGCTATCTCAAAAATTTCACAATTCTTCGTTATTTCAATACCGACGGCTAGTGTGGGTCGACTGCTAAATGCTTTTTTTAGCCTGATCTGTGTAAAGTTTTGTTCATAGGGTTTACCTGGTTCGATCAAACATAGCTATTCTCTCTTCTATGTGCATATGGTTCTTCCATCTTCCTCTACCCCACCGTTTAATCATACATTTTGCATGAAAGTTGACTAACAGTCTATTATGGTAGGTCACCGATACAACGAAGGCTGTGGAGCCATAAAATAGTCCGTCATAACGGTCACTTCAATATGACTGATAACTTAAAACAGATAATAAATACCTACCTCATTCCACAGTTTTATGGCGTATAATTACACATTATTTTCACTTTGTATATTTCATTACAAAAAGCTTATGAAACCGAATTCAGTACATCTACCCTTATCTATATACGGTAAAGTGCTGAGAAACTTCTGTCTGTTTTGATGCATGTGACCGCAATCTCCGTTTAAGTTTCATATGTGTTGGTGTTAGTCAACGCTACATGCCACACAGAAGCGACGCAACATTGTCATTGTGTCAACAGTGCTTTAGACATGGACACAGAATGACTTACTCTCTACTCAGCATTGATGTTAGGTTTGGGCTTGCTTATAAATGACGTAATAAACCTCAAAATAGCAAATAATCACACATCTATGCTGCATTTATGCATGTTTACCACTTTTGCATGGCCTTGGGAGGAAACTTTTAATACACCATCTTTTAGCAAGCACTCCACGGGACATGTTTCTCCACAGCAAAGCTCAGTGTAGCAGAAAGAACCCAGTCTTAGTGGGACACAGTTAGCTTAAGCTGTCTAATTTTTAGAACGCATGGCAATATAATTCGTATGTTGCAGGGTCACAATTCACCGGTTTGCCTGTACGTAACAAATGTAATCAAGGTCCATTGGGTACACTTACCTGATAGATGGCAAGTAAAACGAAGCCAGTATCGTGGTACTATTGTTCTTCAAAATCAAATGAAATGCTGAAGTGAGGTTACTGACTAAGATAAAACCTAAGACAGAAGAAATCTCTGCACATTTGCTGCCCACATTTTACATTGATCGAAAGGAGACGACAGAAATAATTATTTAATGAAATATTGCATAATTTTGATGTGGTCCAATTCTATTTATTATCGCCATATGAGTTGACATAAACACCGCCACAATCAGGTGTTCTCACCCTTCCTTACACAGATGACCACAATATCACCGATTTAAGTCGAAAGTTGAAATCTGCGATTGACTGCGCATATCCCACAGCGAAATTGCGCATGTTGCTTTCCACGCGCAGGATGAGTCTGAACTGTCACGATCGTTCTTCCTCGAAAAACCCTGACTCTCACGTTATCTATCGGTTTACTTACAGCTGCGGTAACTCATATAATGGCAGAACGGACCGAAACTTACAACAGAGGATGGCGGAGCACATGCCCAAGTGGCTGGTGCAAACAGTGACTCAACAAGGGTGAGTATACCAAGACCCGAACAGAAATCCGGCGTCTTCGATCGCGAAACCCTTAATCACAACAGGTCATGTGGTTGATCCCGTCACTTCGTTCATGGTCCTATTGTGCAACCGCAACCCTAGGCTGTTGGCATTCTCTGAGGCAATGTTGATCAAGCGTCACGCACCAGCCCTTTGCTGGTAAAAGGTACTGACGCAATCCATTTCGTTAATGTGGCAGTGAACCCTGATTGCACCCACGTGATGTTCGTTTATTTCACTGTTTTGTCGCTACGCGCTTAACCTATATAACCGAATATTTTATTTACTCGAGTGATGAAAATAAATGGAATGCTTGCATGTTGCTATTTTATGTAATTTGGTGACTGAAGTTGAATTGTCGTAACCGTATCTAGCAAAATCGATAGCTTGTAGCTACACCTTCAGGAGGTACATAATCAAGTAATTTATGATACTTGGTGAATAAATTGTTTACCACTTGTAGGAACCTTCGAACTTCTGACGTTCAAAGTGAATGGTCTGCCACTACCACCAAACATTAGGCAAAATCTGCAGAGTAACAAAATTGAGCTCCAAATCACCTCGTAATCACACCGCACTGTATTTAGATATATTACCCTCTTGTCCAAACAAATGATATGTTGCTAAGTTTTTACGACAGGCACTCAAAAATGATTATTGAACTGTGTTTCAAATTATCCAGGTTGTTTT
Organism: Paragonimus skrjabini miyazakii; assembly: GCA_014338405.1. Lineage (NCBI taxonomy): Eukaryota > Metazoa > Platyhelminthes > Trematoda > Plagiorchiida > Troglotrematidae > Paragonimus > Paragonimus skrjabini miyazakii. Next base: position 198,685 of record JTDE01000380.1, read on the forward strand.
TGTACAGATTAGGAATCAAAAAATCAGCAACAAAAACATCAAAACTCTTAATTGTCCTAGATACGTTGCAATCATTTAGCCATTTTTGGCATACAGAGACCGTCTACAGATGAAACAGTTTGCTCATCTTGTCTGTGCCTATTCACTTCATAAGAGTTCCACATCCTAGTACTATTCCCACTGAACCGCGGATAAGAGAGATGCATTGTAACTCATTAAGATTGCTCAGATCACCTTTGGTCAATAAATGAAGAGATTAAGCGTACCTGAGACAAACGTGTGGCTGACCCCCACGATGAAAAATGGTCTTCGGTTTATCGGGTCATTCGATGTAGATTCTACCGCACTTACTCACAAACCAAAAATTCAGTATGTTATCGCTAACAGCTTGCTCTTTTTTGACTAAAGACAACTGTGGCTAGATGGTTCGGACAATGGGTAACACTTTGTTCAAAAAATTAGCTTGTCTAGACTATGTGATCAATCTGAATTAGTAATAAATAATTCAGGATCTACTGTGATAAACTAATCCACTTATCCGTCGGTGATCTACTTCGGATATCCGGTGTGGTGTAAAAATGTTGGATGGATGAAGTCCATAAATACGTTTGAGCATTGATTCAATGGATATGCGATTAGTTATCACTTTTATGTGGTCAACATACATAAGCCTTCCATGCTTAGTTTCGTTTAATGGTTATTTTTTACTGACACGGAAGAAAACGCCCAGAAACGTTAAGCACTTACTCTTTTCCAATTTACAGATAACCCTCAATCTTGGGTGAAATTTCCATTGCGCCAGAAATGTGTCATATTGCATGTAGTTAAGTTTGATTTTGAGCAATTAACAGTAATTTAGTGAAAATTTCAATATTGAAAGTATCTCGGGGTTATTAGTTGCTAGTTGATAGCACGACTTCTCAACTGAGTAGCGAATGATATAACGCCTCTAAGTAGTCTAATTTATAAAGGATAAGTTGATATTGAAAATACATGTTTCAGAGTCGAAATTTGTCGGAAACACGCGACCAGCTTTGTGCTTATCGATACACACCCGGTGTGTGTATTCGTTAAACGTCGACTACATATCCTACTAAACGAAGGATAGATGCCGGAATTTGTGGATGCTCACTCCTTTGCGAGTTGAGTTTGTCAGTGTTTTCGCACTAAGGGGAGTACATAGCTCATTGTGGATTTTAAGTGCACTGACTTTGCAGAAACTCAGTCTACCTTAAGTTAATTATGAAGTAAGGTGATGCAAGTAGTAAGTATGTTTTTATTAAACTTATAACTATTTAAACAGCTTACCTGAACTTCAGTCAGAAAGTCCACTGTATATTTGGTCGAGTGAATCCTCGAAGCACGAAGGTCAGGGCAATGTTCAATCGTTGAGACAAACTATTCATCAAATCGTCATCTCCCTGAAATCTATGGGTTGCGTCTTGCAACTGTATATTAAGTGCAGCTATAGATAACCTATGCAAATTGTGATTGCTGAAGCTCAAGGTAATCAAGCATATGTGCTCAGTTCCGCGTATTGAACGGCTTCAACAAGAGGACAAATAGAAGATTAGAAGACGGGATATTGACTATGAGAATTAATCAGGTTTAATCCCCTAAACCCTTACAATTGAGTAATGATTTAGCTATGTAATGAGAGCACAAGACTATTGCTCACCACGTCACACACCCTCAACTGAGTCTCCACCTTACTAGATCAAGGTATGTGAGGCCGAGTACACAACCTTACTGGTGGAGAAGAGAAGCAGCCACTGGAATGTTAGCGACAGTAGGTCGTGTTCGTCTGCCGGGTTGGAGTCCCAGATTCCTTCTGAGAACGTTACATAATTTGCGTCGAATTGGGTCCAACAGTGAGGATTTTGTCATAGTTTGACTGAGATGTTGACGAGATGATGATCACTAGGGAGAGGACACAATAAAAGCAAGTTAGTAGTAACTGCGTCTTATTCTCGTTTGTCATTTCGATTTTAGCTTTTAAAGTGTGCACCATTTGACAATGACAGATTGTTATTTTTAGCCTATGGTTTATTCTTGTTTACATGATTGCGTTACAGTTGGTCACCAGTGTGACCGACTAACAGTTATAATGACACTCATGAGGATGGGGACAATGATGGTAAAGTAAGGTTGCTCCATTCGATGATAAAATTGGTCATTGCATATGCAGTCTGACAAGCACACGATTTAAGCGCCATTTTTTGTTTAAAACGAGCTAACAACACCACATATCCGGAAGTAAAATAAATAACAAAAATATTCCGCTATCAGTTCAAAACCACTCAACTTCCAGATTAATTGTCATTTAATGAACGTAACACTTTCAGTTATTCACAGTTCCTCTCATTTACGAAGAAAGCTAGCTACTTTCAACAAAAACAACTTCCTGAGCAACAGTTTCAAAAGTAGCGGCACCATTCGTCATTTAACAACTACTTAACCACAAAGCAAGGCTAAGAAAGATAGAAAAGGAAAATAATTTATTCTACACTAATGTTCAAAATTTCCTGTCCTATATTAAGTCACTTATAATATGCCGACTATTTTCGAGATACAAGGATGACATCCATTCTGCCTTAATTGTAATTCCCACTTACTGTCCTCATATTGTAGAGAACACCGATAATCGAGAAAAAACTTTGCGACAATAAACCTTCTAACAGCTGTCACACCTTATTTCTTTCCACTAAGAAACACGAATGCGTAGTACAGGCAGGATATCAAGGAACAAGCAGACATTTGATCGTAATTCTCTGACATTATATCACAGCTACTAACAATAGTAAGTATATTACACCCAAACGACCGTGCACTCAACAATTTGCTCAAAGGGTTGAAAATGAAATTTAAAATGAAATGAAACTGACCAGGAGAAACCAAATTATGAAAATAAACAAAAGTGTTGTACGAGAGAATCAGTAAACAATACCAGCCACTGATGCTAGAGAGCAGGAAACAAATCGACGAGTATCCAGAGCCTAAACGCCTGACAACAAGAGATCCAAAGTCTGTTTGCCTTCATTGTCTATATCCTTTTCTCCAAAAGGGTCTGAGTGAAAAATCCGTGAGAATGCGATAGCTGCAGCCAGTTGTGAGCGATTTACAACTGATAGAAACCAAAATGCCGTACTACTCACCAGTAGTCAGAATATAGCCTAACAAGTCAATGATTTTTGTGTTTCCAAATCGGACAGAAGGCCCTATCAAGAGGCCATGGATAGGAATTAATAGGACAATTACTGTGTCTCCTCTCGAGACGATCGGCCAATTACAGCACCATTCACAACCAACTGCGTTCAAGCGTTCACATACTGTGATTCGGTCGAGTTTATTGTGAGGTCAACGGCGCAGTGATAAACACAGTTGCCTCATGAAAAAGCGTGATGGTAGTTCTAGTCCCTGCCGTAGGAAGGAGATGCACTACTGACGAGCTCTAATGAGAGTGAAACCCGAGTTTAGTGCTTCTTTTCGAAAGAGGCCGACTGCAGGGTATATGGGAATGCGGCAACTGCGATCAATTGCGGGTGATATTCAATCCATACGAAAACCAAAATCCCCCAATAGACATCAGTACTCAAAACATCTCTCATCAAGTTATTGATTTATGTGATTCCAACTTGGGGAAAGGTTCTAGTCGAGGGATCATTAACCGGAGTTAACAGATCAGTTGTTGTATCTCCTGTCAAGTCACTCGGGCAGCCCGGACCTTACTTTCCGAAAAACGCAGATGAATTTCGGCGTCTGGTAATTCACTCACTTCTAATGTGAAGTCATTTATACATTGATAAACCCGGTTGTCTCACGAAAGCTTGGTTGGAGTTCTAGTCCCTGTCCTGGCCGGGATAAACACTAGTGGTGAGCCCTAATAACAATGACAGTGTCTCCTTTCAAAACAGGTCGGATGTAGACTTTATGAAAATGTGAGGGTTATGACTAGTTTTGTGTAATGTTCAGTTTTTATAAGCCAAGCCCTACATTACTCACCAGTAAATTATAAACAGCTTACTAAGACACGGTTATTTCAGTTATTGTCATGAGAAATATACGTTCTGACCGGTAATCCCAGTGACATAAAAAACGCATGAGAACAGCGCCTATTACAGTAAACATCTGAATAGTACAGTTCTGCAGACGACCACACGTTGAGATCTTCACTGCTGTGCAGCTGGAACGTGACTGGATAAGCGGACAGGCCGAGGACAAGTCGAACATCACTCACAGTTGAGTGCAGCCGTATCATTCCCGTGAATCTTTCAGCCGACCCCTTTCATTACGGAGCAACATAATTGTTCCAGCAGACTAGACTAAAATGGTTGGCTTTTAACAACCAGATCCCTACTGCTCTTCAACAACCAGCGACAGGGTTAACGCAGTACAATCATGACGATCGACAGGAGAATAAGATGGGCAGCATGGTTCATGACAAAACAGCTCCAACAGCCACTTACGGAAGAGATAAAAAACCGCCGACCACGAGTTGAGGCAATAATTCAAACACGGTTGAGGTTTTGAAGCTGTCGGTCGAGGTCAAATGTTAAGAGTGAATCAGTTCGACTGGCAGACAAGTGAATTGAAAAAGTTGCTTAGTACGAAAATAATAATTCCTAACAGCGGACACTGGGGATCGTGTGTCTACAAGACAAACAAAACCTACGGTGGTTAACGCCACTGTTTTTTCCGTACAAAGTCATTATTAGCTTGTCTCTCACCTTACGTCATCCACATACGTCAAGGAGAGAGTATGCTTGCTATAGTTTGCTTGATTAGCAGACGACCACATTACAAAAGACGGCAAATCATTAAAGATCAAACAATTGAATTACAGTGACTACTTCTATCGAACCATCAACACTCATCAACTGGTGTGATCCGAAACGTGTACATCATGTCAATCAAGCGGATAAATATGACTTATTCTCCTCATCATGGAAAGCTACATGTCATATACGAGTGACAGAACCACTGCTACGGTTACTTCATCCCTTATGTTTAGAAATGTACAGATGTGTTTGTAGAGATGACGAAACTTGTCAGAGACAATCTTAGCCATCGAACAATCCAGTGTTTAAGCAACTACATTCCCAAGTCGATAATACATTTTTTCTTATACAAAACCAAACCAGTCAACTCCATGACTTTATTAACCGCGATCAAATCCATTTATCACCGCAGTCTTACTGAAACAATTCGCATTTGATTATGCAAGTCGTACCGTTAGGTAGGTAACATATCGTTGATTGAAATCATGTCGTTGGCATAATCAACATCAAGAAGCATTCAGCAAAGTGAGCGGTCTCCATTGACATGTTTGCAGGTCCGTCGAGAATATGTCGTGTTTCCTGTTA
>JTDE01000380.1:210451-240145 GCA_014338405.1 Paragonimus skrjabini miyazakii
CATCGCTCAAACAGAAAGACCAACATTATAATTGGAGGTTTCTTCAATATGTTGTCCACACAGACCAGTGCAGTGAAACAACAAGGCTAGGACAAAAGTAATCACAAAGTAGACATGAGTTCATTCATTTGATTTCATAATGTTGATTGCTGTTTGCTGGCAATAATGGGTAAACTGATATTAACTAACATACTGTAGTTTTCGAAACACTTGTTCAAAGTGACCATAATAATCCAGTTTATTAGGTTTTCCCTTGAGACAAATCTCGCATTGAATGGCTGGGGTGTAAACAACTACCATATGAAGCGCGACGGAATCGATCGAAGAACGACTGAATATGAAACAAACTTAGCTGTACGTTGACGACAGCGTTGAAACAAACTTGAGAGTGGAACAGTTTCATTGACTGTTGCTTCACGGTCACTGATATGCTTCACGTAGTTTAATTGTGTGATCAGTGTAATGCAGAATTGGTATAATGTAACTGTGAATTTTTATTTCTGTGTAATTGATGAAAGATCGATCAGATCCGAATGTTGACGGACCGGTTATAGAGTCAATATTTGTTGGTTCGAAAATATATCTACGGTGTAGAATCGACTTTGGGCTTGATCGTTTTGCGATGAACGGGTTTGAACAAAGATAAGCATAAATGCGTGGGTCTCACTTGAGTTACAGCGTTATACTTTGATTAAGTTTGGCCTTAACAGTACATGGTAAATGTTTCATATACTTGCTACCAGTGGATTCAGAAATTCCTAATAGACTACTAGCTAGTTCATCAGTAATAGAGATAAACATCAACGTCACACTAAAACAGTGAGAATGAAAGTTACAGGACCAGAAAACAGATCGTTGCAACCGTCACTTTACTGTTGGGAATGATTGTTGAAGGATTACTTTATATTCAAGTCATATTTTGAGACCAGCTTTATGATTCACCGAACAATCGTTTGATTATAACAGCAAGCTATCGCGTATTTAGACCAATAGATTGATAATATCACACAACGTCAACAGCAATCTGCAATGCTCCAATTTTCAACCACACCGGTTAATTTTTCATAAAAGGGTTTTACTTCTATATTTCTGCATACTATTCGATCCAAACTAGAGGCTAGCAGTTAGCGCGATTGTAGTCAAATAACAGTCATGAAAATATCAGGTTTCGAAGTAATTCAACAGTCCGTAACACTATTCGACATGAATCACCAAGCTCGACTGACGTCTAGTCTCACGTAAAGTCCCTCTTTTTATCGAAGTTTTAAACTGATAAACCAAGACTTTCCGGTCCGTTTAACTTAGGTCGATTTTGACTGGGGGATTGTATCGTTTGTTCTTAATGTGAGACATTACTTATCCGGTTACCGTGTCTAACAGATCATTGAAAAGCGAAACCAGTATATTCAAACTGCAATTCTGGGTAGTATATAGCCATTTCAGTCCAAATAAGTACCTCACAGAATCCCCTGACGCAGGAAGATTGTGCGGTATTACCTAACTGGTCCATAAAATCTAGCCCCAGAAAATTAAAATATCCCGTCATTAAAGATTGTGTGTAGTCTAGATGTGGATTTTATTGCAGAACGATGTGCAAGCCAGGTGGAGCTTCGTTTGTGTAGAATGCGATTTGTAATTCATGTCAGTCACATGAGCGAAGTTATGAAAGGCGTCAACCGTTTGTCAGACTACTTCCGGGAGCACCCCTTCAAAAATACTTGAAGTATTTAGAAGCAAAACCAAAAAAAGAGCTACACCACCTCATTTACCGGTTTTCCTGTCACATCGAAATACTGTGAAACGAAGGATAGGAAATACGCCGTCTCACATTTCTTCTTTATGTCAGGCCTCCGTGAAGCCCATCCTGGATGAATTTCGCTAGGAACAAAAATTTTGATGGTTGCCCAGTTTTTAAGGAGTGAAGCCGCGTTGGTGCAGAATGAATACCAGGTGATAAAGAGCTATCGAGTTAGAAGGGCTGTGTCAGTGTGTTTAGTATACCTTAAGACAGCCATCCTTATCGGAGTGATAGATGGTCAGATTGTTTTTTTGTACTTCTGGATTGGATCCGGAATCTGCTTGAAGTTCATCCGGAGCAACCTTAGCAGCGATTGCAATGGGTTATGTGATGGTGTAGAGCTGTCTCCAGTCAGAGTTGAAGGTTCTTGGTCTGTTGGAACGATGTGTGATCTTAAAAGGTAGCTGCGGATAGCTTGCTCGTCGAGGTGCGTGCTCTTGGTCCGTTACTTCTTCTGCTGAGAATGCTGTTCTCAGAAGTTGGGACGCACTTACCGAGACTAAGTAAACTGGCCGGGGCAGATGAGTTGCGCCGCTGGCTGTTAGAACACGAAGATTAGTCAGTGACACTGGGAATCTTTACCGGAGAACGAGATTGTGCACTTTTTAGATACGGCATCACAGTTTTCGGCATCAGATACATTTGGCATAATAATGCTCCCATATCTAGTTTCATGGACTATTTGGACCTCAAACGACGGCTACAGAAATACATTCGTCTCGGTCATCGCTTGTCCTAATTGAGTCCCCACTTATGTTATGGCAAGGTTTGGGCACCATGATGTAAGCTTGGATACAGACGTAGCTATTTTTAGTAGCTAGACCTTCATCCCGTCCCCTTCTTTTTCTTCTTCTCTCTTTCTGTACGGGGTTAGCTGTTTTTCCTTCACGGTTGTGTGGCAGTTAAGCATCAGTGTGAGCCACTGATGTATTGCTGTCTATGGTGATGATCATATTAGGGCTAACTTGCTGCACCACCATCGGCTTGTAGAATTCAGCATGACGAGTAACACGTAGCGAACTCTTTTGAAGTGTGCATTTAGGGTCAGTATCTGGAGTCGATCGGAAGAGATGTCAGGATCAATGAATTACTTGGAAAGTTTTAAATATTCCTCCTTATCAAGCTGTTCCATATGCTCTGCTGATGAGCTCAGAAACTACGGTAATTCTTTTATACAGGGATTGATTGAAATCCACGGGAATGTGACAGCTGCAGCCATTTATGAGTGCGTCTAAATGTACGTAAGCCAAAATCCCTACTGCGCGCCAGTAGTAAGGATATGTTACAACAAATTAATGATTTCTGTGATCTAGTCTTGAGGTTTTGTGTTTCAGTTAGCAAGTCACTTGTTTTGTATCCTTTTGAGGTGATCGATCAAGTAAGTAATTTTGTGTGATAATTCCATCATGCCTAATGTGAGGACAGTGGTGCAGTGGTCAACACGGTTTCTTATGAAAACATGGCCGGTATTCTAATCCTAGTACTAGGAAGGATATATGTTGCTGACAAACCCTAACAAACGGGGAACTTGGGTACAGTTCTCATTTCCAGAGAGGAATGAGTGAAGTGTCCACAGTAATGCAAAATTTGAAGACCGTTTTGAGTTTTATTCAATTATTCATCATCAGGCTGAATGCATCACATTTATATCACGAATTTTACAGGGAAGTCATTAAAGGAGGTAAACGGGGAACGGGTGGTCAATGTCATGCCCCAATCAAGTACCCACTTGAACCGTGGGTCTTGACAGGCTAACAGGGTGTGGGGTTGGCCATGGCAGATCCAACGCCCGAACAAAACGTTTCTGGGTCCACAGAGGTAGGTTGTACAGGCGAATTCCAATAGCTTCGGCTGTGGACAGAATCCTACGACTCACTACCCTCGAATGGGTAGCTTTAACTCGGTAGACTGGGCGAAATGCGTCCGTCACATTGACAGTGATTCGAATCCACCAGGTGTGATAGTATGGCACCGTTGACAGTTTTTGTTAGTCCACTGTTGAGCCAAGCTGGGTGGTATTCCCGGACCCGTCCAGATGAACGTCTGGTCGTGCGGCCTGTAATATTGCTGATGAGATATCAGCGAGGATTGCAAAGGCACGAGTCGCCTATGCCAAACTGCGTCATCTGTGGCGTCGAAAAGACGTCCGGTTGTCGCTGAAAGGAAGGGTATATAATGCCTGTGTGCGTTTCACTTTGCTTTATGCATCGGAAACGTGGCCTGTTCACAAAGAATACATCAACAGGCTTGTTGTGTTTGACCATCGTTGTCTCCGCCAGTTGACCCATATTAAGTGGACTGATCGCGTGAGCAATGTGGCAGTTCGCCGGCGCGTATTCCGAAACGCTCGGGATGCGCGATCAGTTGGTCAACTACTCTCTTTATACAGCGTATGATGGTTAGGTCACGTACTCCGTATGTCATCTGATCGTTTACCGTACCGGGCATTATATGCTGAGGCCACCAACAGTTGGGTCAAACCACGTGGTGGTCAAGCAACAACGTGGTCACAAAATATGAAGATCTTGACTACTCCATTGAGCAAAGTGGATAGGTGTCGCCTGCCTGGATGGGGTCCTCGTGATCACTCAAACCGCTGGCTAGAGACGCTATCCGAAATGGCAGTGTGTCGCAATCAATGGCGGACCTGTATCCATACCATTTCTAGTTCTTCCGCTTAGTCTTGTTTTAATAATTTTCAGCCTTCTTAGTAACGTTTTCTTCCAGAATATTCCACGTCACTGTTGAGGCGAGCGGCGTCCCGAGCCACAGTACCTTTTGGTCAGTTTCATGGCTGTTATGATGATGATGCTGATGTATTTAGCCTGCCGATGAACAACTGAAAACAAGGTTGTTCACTATACAGTATTTTTTATGAATACACTGGGAATTTTCACGCGATTTTATTCAATTCACATTGTACTTTATTCTAAACATCGCGATGTTATCGGTGGTGTTGAAGGTACTTATTTGTTCGTCTTTAATATTCCTTCAATATTTACTAAGCCAGGTTATCTCAGACACTTGAGCGGTTGCTGTTTCTCACTTATGTTCACAACTGTGTGTCACTTATTGTTCTGCCACAACACAACCTATTCGCTTCACGTTGATGTTTTTCTTGAGAAGTTTTCAGCAATGTTTGTCTACGTGACGTCACCCGTTTGATACGACGACCTATAAACAGTAATGACTGAGACAGACGTTGCGAGTTAATAACCTCCGTTTCAAATCGTCGATTAAAATTGCGATATCTACTCAATGTCTACCAGAAGCCGCTTTCTTTGCGTAGCCTAGAAAAGATTTAAATGAACAACACCATAAACAGCGCATGACATACTACGGGTATAGGGAAATTGGCATCAGTTTTGATATCTGATTCTACCTGGCCAGGTTCCGAGAGATATTGAATGTGGTTAACTGGAGATATGGAATTATACATGTACACGCTGAAATTAGCACCGAACAGGCTGTTACATTTGTTGTGGTGTTCTACATCGGCGGTCATGCACGCCAATTTTCATAAGCGTTTTATAAGCACTTATGAGAAAACCAAGCAGCAACGAAGTTGCACGCAATGTGAAATTGGAAACACGTACTGTCTTCTTTTACATTATTGTTATACAACTTGATCCACTTCCTTCTGCTTCCTTTCACTCGTTCACTTTCATGCTTTTGAGTCGAACTGGTGATTAGATACGCGTGGAATAAATCAATAATAACGGGTTTAAAACAAAGTGAAGTGCTGCAGTGGCCAGAAGCAACTTTATACATGGTGACATTTTGACAACTGAGTCTCAGAAGATTTCAGGTGGAAGTTTAACTAACGCAATAAGTTATTATACTTTATCAACCACATCAAGTTGTTTTCGTTTGCAGTGTATTCTTCTCTAGGTGCACTAACAAGTTTTTGTCTGACACTTAGAGGAGAATAGCATGTAAATCTCTCAGCTGTCCACTGTTTTCTTAAGAACACACAAAACCAGTTCATCAAAAATGGAAACTTAACGCCTGTAAGCATTGAGGTGAGTGGGTAATGCACACGCAGCATGTGGAATAATCAAGACATATTTAACCTATAAGCATTGCAGAGCCATGGCAATGTGGTGGGTGTACCGATTGTTCTGGTATCCAAATCCGCAGTCCGCACCAAAGGGCTCATCCAACTGTCACGCTCCTTAACCGAGTAGGGTGAATGAACGTATACAATATATCGCTGAAGCTAAAGCCAACAATCGGACAAAATGAAATAAAATGGTCGCACACAAGTTTCGCTGTTACCTGAGATACCAGTTTGCCGAAGTCAGTGGTGTAGCTGCATTTGTACTATTTCTACCTTTCCCGCCTAGACATCTTCTACTGAATTTTAACTTTCTTACTAACGTTTTCTTCCTCTAGAATATTCCACATCACTGTTACAGTGAGTGGTGGCTCCAGCCATAATACCCTCTGGTCAGATTCATGACCGTTTTGATGATGATGGCCATGATAAAGTTGGTATCTTACGTAGGTACAGTTGATGTACTGGCTGACGAAGTAGAAGAGTGTTCTTTTGTGAACTGTTCGGTTGATCGTTGTTCCGTATTGCAAATTTGTCCAGAAGGTAATCGTCTGGACGATTTGGCTTCAATAGCTACGCTTACTCCATACACCAAGGATGCACTTAAGTCAATTGTTTAAACAAAATCTGTTCAAAGATGGTCACTTCACATGTGATAACTACGGCCATCTTCAACATAGGTGTCGATACTCACCTGGCCTTGGAATATCAGTCCAAGCAGACATCCAGTTAAAACTTTTGATTTTGCATTTCGACTGCCACCATTTTTGAAACAACGTTTGGTCTTATCCCACATAAAGCAAGTGTGATCGTCTGCCTGATGTTTGCTGCTGCGGTAAAGGTGCGTCAGTGGTTTTGTAACGGTTATCATCTTCTTGCACTTTCCCATTCTACATTGCTTGCTGGAACTTGTGAACAGAGCATCCATCATTTCAATTTGAACATCACCCACAATGGATCGCAACTGTCGCATTCCCATAGATTTTCCAGTCGGCCCATTTCGAAAAGAAGCACTAGACTCGAGTTTCGCTCTCATTAGAGCTCGTCAGTAGTGCATATCATCGCCACTGCCGGGACTTGAACCACGGACACGTTGTTCATGAGGCAACCGTGTTTACCACTGCGCCATTGACCTTACGTTAGGCACGACTGAATTATCATATGTGAACGCTCAACCACTTTTGCTTGTGAGTAATGATCAGGTTGCCCGATCGTCTCGAAATGGAGACACAGTTATTGTCTGTTAACTCCAATTAATCATCAGTAATCTAAACTATCGCCTTGCAGGTTTAACGAGATCGGAGATCTCGACCTGTCTAGGAAGTCCTAATCACGGGGTTATCGATTGATGAAATTAATAATATAGTAGCCAAAACTCGTGTGACACACTTTGCTGTGACGTTAGTATGTCCTCGGTACGCACAGAGCACTGATTGTCAAACGAGTTCTTTCGTTAAATCCTTGCACTTGCACAGACTTAGTTGGTTAGGTCACGTACTAAGAATGCCAGCTAGTCGTTTGCCACACCAAACACTGTTTGCCGACGTTGTGGCCGACTGGTACAAGGTGCGATGTGGACAGATGATGACCTGGCGTAGACAAATGAAATCGTTCACGAAGGGGTGTGCCACTGTAGGTCGGGTTCGCCTTCCTGGCTGGAGCCCTCGCGACTCACAGAGTCGTTGACTTGAGACATTAGGTCAGATGGCGGCTAACCGAGCTCAGTGGCGTGAATGTTGTCGTTGTTTGTCCGAGTTGTCTGTGAAGTGAATGCACTTAATGACGTGAGGCAGTGAAAGTCGTAAGGAAGCTGTCTTGCTGATGATGCCCTACTTTCACTTACAGCTCGGTTGTTTGTTTGCATGGTGTAGGCGCTTTGATGTTGTATTTTTGTATAAGGACGTAGCTCCTCTCTCTTCCTACATAGGGTTTTTACCTCCATGGTTGATTAACAGTTAAACATTATTGTGAACCCCTGATGTATTGCTGTCTATGATGATGATAATGACAGAGCCTACGGTGTAAAAGAACGTTCAATCCAACAATACCGTTTTGAAACTTGACACATTCGTCGGAGCTCTGTTCAAGAAGACTATATGTTTCTCTAGCTGGAGTGCTATGTAGAATGTCCACCAGCGATTTGCGCCGCTGTCAAAAATGGCAATAAACTGAAAGTCAATGGATCTCTCTTTTTGAAAACCTGCGGTTCCTTGAACCCCCATCTATTATCTTGCCTAGTCCTGCTCCAGAGTGACCAGCTTTAAATTGTTTATGTATATACGCATAAAGTGTTCTCCTGGTTCTTATCAGTTGCCATATATCTCACCAAGCATTAAACTCATTACTGATGGAAGTATGCATTTGAAATCCGGTTAAAACTAATGGTTTATTTTCTCACTCATATCCTGAACTTATAGCTAATCTACTCACCTCCGAGGATCAAGCCGCATTAACACAACAGTTCTGTGTCTATTTCTACCATCGTTACTGCACCGCACTGGGTGATTTGTTAGATCCCGACCCTGGTAATTCATGGCTCGAAAAGAACAATTCAGATCTAAAACATCCAGACCCACTTGGCGAACGAGTATCGGCCATGCACGAAGCTCAAAGCAAACCACTGTGCCCATTTTTCTACACCGGCAGCCTTGCAGAAGCAGTCAAGCTATGTGAAAGACCTCCTGGAAGACCGGTAAGGCTTATGCTGTAAAATGAAATAACAGATAAAAAGTTTAAAGGCTTATTTTAAGGTGTTCGTGACCTAAATTACCACAGAAAGTTTCCATTGGTAGATGCTGTTGTGCTGTCACAGTAGACCATAGGCAGCTATGAAATCAACAAAATTGGAATTGAACTTCACCTCTACAACAAAATCCGCTAGACCCTGTTTTGTTAACGTTTGAGTCACTTGCATACCACTGTGGTTTTCCGTCAAAAGACTATTGGAATGTTCAGTGTTAATTCGACATGATGGGACGTGTGATCGCCGCGGGCTCTTGATGAACATTTTAAGGACGATGATGGCTAACTGGATTTCAGAGCATGCAGTCATCATTTGGCTGAATGACTTACGTTTCATGGAATACCAGTGAAATAGAATAATATAGGCTGCTAGGTAACTTGGATCTTTGCTTACAGGGTGGAAAAGTCTTGATTTGGGTCATCTTAATTTAGGCATGATGGTTTCAAAATTGAGTCCAACCTCTGCTGATGTTGTTTGGCTGCTATTTAACTGAGTTAGAAAGATAGACAAGTGAATCACAATGTGAGCTCCTAGCGTGATTTCGTAACCCAGGTGACCGAACACATGTTGCCTAGAGACAAACCATTAAAGTCTAACAGAAACCCGGATTTTTCCAAACTGGGCATAATTTCTGTCGAAAAATCTGCTGTATTACTTCTTTATAAGATAAATGATATATTGTTTTTAACCTTGTTGGCGATCGAAACCATACTGTGAAACTGGCAACTATACCTAATATAATTTAGTATGTGAATTCCAGATGTAATGCAAAACTGATTTCAAATGATGACAGTTTGGAGGAACAAACCTGAATATGAGTGTCGCTGATTCAGTATCCTGATGTGTTTGTGAAGAATAATTTGACTGGTTTAAAGAATTGTACTGCCAGTCTCGTAACGTTTGTTTAAGTGAAACAAACAAATTATTGAAAGCGAATAAAAGAGTTTAGAAAAATCTATTCGCGAACAATTTTGTGAAACTGAAAAACCGTTATATACCAGAGTAATATTCTGACTTACACAGGAACCTGTCAGGGTGGATTGGGAGAGTAACATAGTAAGTTGGCAACGCGGATAACTTCTCAAGCATTTGTCGGTCAAATGAAGTTATAAACCCTCCTACTTTTTCAGCCATGACTACAACTGAACTATATTATATTCCAATGCGAACAGGACCAATTTCGAATTTCTGCTAATTTGGTGTCCTAGTTATTCTTTACATCGGTTTAAATGTGACCATCTACGTGTTCAGCGTTGTTTAGGGGAAAGACTTCCACTATTAATTGGGCTGGTTACGGTAAGGTCTTCTCCAACATATCTGCCGTGCACTGTGGGCCCATTCGCTGTTGCTAGAATATATGTGACCCGGTTATACTTTTTGCGGTTCATTTAAGAAAAAACGTCAAAAACAGCTACGTCGCTTTATCGAAAAACAAGGCCATCATCATCACAGACAGCAATACATCAGTAGTTCTCATTGATGCCTAACTGCCACGCTGCCGTGAAAAAAGCAAAGACTGCACATAAAAAGCGGTCTCGTTCGTACACGCAAACGGTTGGTTTTGTCAAGGCAGTAATGGGCATGGTTTTGATGGCAAATATTTAAGTTTTAACGGTTGTTCGCTTTGAATGAGCGTTGGTTGAGATAATTAAAAACTTCCTGTAGAGAGTGCACTTCCGCTGGACACTATAACGCCCTAGATTGTGAAATCGTTAGCGTAGAGCAATGCAGATTGTACAATTTCTTCAATGAACAGTAAACGGCACGTTTCACCGGGTTCCAGTTCAGACTCCTGATGTTCGTCTGCGCTAACATGAAAACCGACTAAAAACAACCAGTTCATTCCGACATTAAATCTACGTTCGTTTCAATAGGCCCCTAGGTACTCAAGCACCGGTGCTTCAGAGCCTTGTTTGCGCTGTTTTCGTAAAATGAGGGGTTGATGAAATCTGCAAGTTTTTATTGGTCAGGAAAGATAACATCAAGTGGTAATCAAGAATTAATAGTCTCGATCCGAAAGACGCAAACCGTTGGTAGTTTGGTGACTTATTGCTATTCTTTACGGAAGCCGGGTTACATTTAACGGATAATCCAAATTAGGTCGTCGCAATCCCGAGAGATTTATTCAGAATGCTCATAATTACCTTCAATATTGCTGGAAGCAAATATTTTGGCGACTATTCATCTTGAAAACTTCCATCAAGACATCATGGTATAAATAATTTTGGCGTATCCTCCTCAATTTTTTGCACGCTCATATAATATGAAATGGGTACTGAATAGTTGGAGATAAAACAGGAAACATTGATCGACTGTTGCTATCAGTCTGATGTGACGTTGCAGGTGAGAATAAATGTCTGTCATTTGCTCCATTGTTAACAGTGGGCTGGTTTGAAGCCAAGTTAGTTTCTGTGTTTGAATCAACTTTTTTTGAAACGCCCGTTTACATAACCTAATTGTGATCGTTTCAATGTTGGCTGGGTGCCCCTGTTGGACTGACTTTTATTGATCCTTTGGTGTACGACAATTGACCCTAAGAAAGTGAACGTAGATTTCACGTGATGTCAAGCTGGTTATTCATCAGTCCCTGAACAAAACCGGCTTTTATTCGTTTATTTGTTTAGACAGTTGTCCGGTAGTACTTCTGAATAACTCCACTGCACTATGGCATTAGAATGAGTAAACGAGTATAAATACAGAGTGAGCCGGGATTTTATCCCTGAACTGAGGAGAGATTGTTCTGCTGTACTGCTGAGACGACGACTGGATACACTTCCGAATTGATCAAGTTTAAATGTAATTACTAGGGGAATTTACTATTTCGGTTATCACTCTAACAATTCGGTTGATTCTGCTATGACTTTTTCACCCATGCTGAAGAACCCTCCGGCAAAACTTCTTTTATCTTAAGGGTATAAAACTGTTGGAGCTTTCGGTTAAAATTACAGAGATCCGCCTGAACAAAGGCAAACTGGAAAGTTTGGAAAATGAACCGTATAGTTCGATATTATTTCCGATATGTAAAGCATGTAGGAGTGACAGTCGTTGAAGTGACAAAGTACGGAACAAATCTCAACATCCCTACTCATTACTAGTCGATACTACTCAGCCTTATTACTGAGTAAGATGACATACACACACAGTGAGAGAAAGAAACAACTCGAGTGTTGAAGTTAACGTCGGTCGTTAACATTTGAAAGACCAAAATTAGAAGGCAACAATGAGATTTGTGCATACGCGCTGTATGGAAAGTGGTAAAAAAGTAGTCGCAATCGGTTATAATGTAACGCGTCTAACACTTAACCAGTTCCGGAACATCTCGTTTCCTTCAGCAACGTAGACACAACAGTGAGAAGAAATTTGGTGGCAGATGTTAAGATTGCGTTTTTCCTCTTTGGTACCAAACAAAACATTTTGTGCGCATATGAATATATATATATATATACGTATAACTATAATGCTTCGGACTGAAGAACCAAATTCACTTTATGCGTAAAAATAATTATATGCAAGCCTTGAACTCTCACAGATTCAACAATTTAGTAGTGTCTTAAAGCCTGATTTTTGCTCTTCTTTCTATATTCTTTGGTTCACTAGTTTTGTATTTACTGTAAGTTACTGTTTTTGATACTGAACAACCAATACAAAGTGTTATTGTCTATCATCGATTGCTTTTTCACTAAGAAAATTCCCAGAACATCTCGGAACGGAACTAATGTGAAGAAAACACTGAATAGCTTTTATTAGGTTAAGCTATAATTTCGAATGGAGGTAAACTTCAACAGAGTCTTACAATCAATAAATGAACTATTTTTTTCAATACCTTAAAAAAAAAACAAGTTTCTAGTTTACCTAGTTCCAACAAAAGTGCTCAGATCCTGTCATATAAGTTTCAAGATTAACTTTGTTATCATTTCAGTGGCCAGTTGTGCTGTTGTATTTGCATCATGAAGAAAGTCCGCACACTCATCGGTTTGTTCAAGACATTTTGTGCTCGTTGTATGATAACGACCGCGACGAAATTCAAGTTGCAGACGCCACTACACCGATGTTCACAGTGCCGAATGTTGTAATAACAACCAGAAACGAAACAGATTCGGTGTCAAAAAGCGACCGCGAAGTGCTAATTCAGTCGGCCACGATCCCCCGAGTCATCTCCACACCTTCGTTAGCACAAATGCCACCACCACCCAATTCACTTGGTGCTAAAGTTGAGTCAGTTTCTGCAACAACACCTTGTAAATCCCGACGATCTAATCCCGCTTTGGGTCGTGTCCGTAGTCAACAGGGAGGCTGCGACAGAGCGAAAGTTGGCAACTGTATCCGCAAAAGTCTCTTCCGAGTCGCCAGTAACGTGTCCATACATCTGGCAGACAGTCAGATCGGATCAATGAATGATCATGTGGAAATAAATTCGAAATTATCAAGCAGTTCCAGAGTCAAATCATTTGTCAGACCGAGAGGTTCAAAAAGACCAAACGCAACAAAATCGATCTCAAACAAAGAGACTAACAATGCTGCTCGCAAGCCACTTTTCCCAGATCAAAACTGCCCTAATGACTACGGCGAGGACATTCAACCAGAATCCACTCGATCTGATGGCGGAATTAATTATAGGGTGGACAACATAACAGCTGAAACAGATGAACGTACCGGAGGAACCAATCCCATGGACGATGGCAAAGCCTACTGTACAGTCTATAAATCCAAATCATTCCGTGGACTTTTGTTAGAACGAAGTGCAGGTCTTGTTCCATGGAACTGTACGTTACCTAGAATGCGAGCCTACTTGCTGTCAGCATTCGCTGCTACCCGATTGTCTCAGTGGTTGAAGGAATGGCAAAAAGTGAGTCAACTTGATCCGTAAGTGAACTAAATTGTAGACGGTAATTGCTTTCTCTATCTGGGTTAATATTCCTCAATTAAGCATGATGCAATGCGTGACTTTCATTAAAAACGATACATGTGTACTGCAGTTCCTTTGGAGAGACCATAGACAGAATCATCCAGACGGGTTTCATCTGAAGGAAGTTCCTCTCCAGAAAAAGGGTAATTTAGCCCATATGTTCACAGTGCGCACACAAAGCATAGTTCACTAGTTTCAACGACGGTCCTAGCGACAGTTTTGTACGTCGTACCACTCTTAATAACGAGTAAGTCACGATACAGTTTGTGCAATATTTCACACCGGTGTCGTTGGTTTTGCAAGCAAATAAACCCTTTCCCTGCACGTACCGAACTGTCTTTGACAAAATAACTGGTTAGTCCACTGGATTTAATGTCCACATCCTGGGATCAGTCGTAGATTATCGATGACCTATCTACAGAGTAAACGGAAAGTTATGGGACAACGGTTGTCCCTAATCCGCCGCTGTTCTGGAGCGGTTACATGATAGAAATGGCATACGCTGATGTGAAACCGATGTTACAGTGATGTCATTGACTTGAGACAACTGGAAATGTCAGCTCAGTGAACAGGTTAACTGGCTATAAACTTTGTAAACAAAGTTTTCGTTAGAAGGTTTGAACCCGAATGGCGAGCAGGATTTCCGTCCACCGCTTGCTAGTGGTGTGATCTCTGCAGAGTCTTACATTTATAGCGAAGCTGCAAGTAGTATTTAATGCAGTGATACGTTTTTGGAAGGTGTCTCTCAGGAAAGACTTTTGTATACAAATTGGCCGGTCATTATGACATTATTATACTCGGATAGAAAATAATAGAGATTTAAATTAATTTGAATGAAACCTTTTATTTATAAAGGGGTCAATTATACCTTATTATGTGTTATTTCTAATAGCAACTTCCAGCTACGATTGTTTGAGTCCTACAAAAAATTGTCAAAGAATTTTCTCCTATGTGCCACACTCAGCCGATTCCTGTGGATGATGTCCCACTGCTTATATCGAATTATGTTAGGAATAAGAGTGTTCTTTGGAACGCATTTGGAAAAGTTGTAGGTTCCTGATTGACAAACGGGTTAATGAAAGTGTACTGCACAGTCTGGTTGGATCAAGCATTCCGTAGATCAAATGAGCCTTTACTGAATAGTACACTGTTAGTTACTGCTGATGATCGTTAGGAGAAACCACAAGATGGCATGCTGATAAGTTGGTCACTGACTATCCCATTGAGCAACGCCGATATATGTGACCTAAGAGTGCGTCACCATCAACAGCTTTAGAACATGGCAGTGCGTCCCACCCAATGGTGAGTTTGTATCTGTTTTGCTTTAGTTAGAGCTCATCAATACTGTATGTTATTACCACTGCCAGAATTTGAATTCCGACCACGCCTTCATGATATAAGCGTTCGGCCACATTCGCTTATGAACAATGCTCAAATTACTCGACTGCCTCGGAAAGAGACACAGTAACTGTTCTATCAATACTTAATCGACATCCCCATAAGTGGGTTTTCTATTCACTTCGAACCCTCAGAAATCATTAAAATTGTTGAGCAGTGCTTCATCTACTGACCCTAACAACTATATACAATGTTGACGAACTGTAACAAAAGCGAAAATTAAATCTAACACTTCTTTCCTAAGGAAGCTGCTCGGAAAATAGGTGTCTCACTCGAAGTATTTGTTGACTTCTCCAACGTTTGTTTTGAATGAACGACTGACATGAACCTAGCAGATTTTGAGCACGGAATACTCAAAAGAGGTTAACACAAAACCAACTGTCTCAAAAGGTGCTAGTGAGTGGATGATCCACATTTCTGTGGAACGAATTCACTCATGAGGATAAGGCATAATTAATCGGTGAAACCAAACTTGGATCATCAGCCGACTTCAGGTGATCTCACATAATCACGACTTCAAAACGTTTATTGTTGTGTAGCATCCGGTGTGGGAAAATCGAGGTCTGGGGGTAAATCAGGTAAAGTTGACCCTAAGGGTACCCGGTGACAACTTTGAACGATAGCATGTGAAAATCCAGAAATGTCAAAGGTCTGTGACTGATGGATACACTCACAAAAAAAGATGACGCGAGTAGACTGGCGTAGTGATTCGCTGAAAAATAGTTGGAATACTTCAGTCGACTTCTTCTGCGAATTGTAACAAAGGTAGCTGTTTCATCAAGAAACCAAACAGAAATCAACATGATGGAGACATCCAATATTCTACTCCGAAATATTTCGGAGAAAACTGTCGACTACTTAGCTTGTCATTATCATTTTCGGAACCTTTCAACGGTTTGAAATTCAGATCAAGTTTCCTTTGCGTACCTCAATATTTGGCAGGCTGAATGTGGCTGTTCAGAAACGTAGGACAACAAATTTATTCCGTACGAGTTGTGCGCACTACTCACTAAAACTATGGTTAGAGACAGCTGTGCCAAAATCCCTATCCTTCAGAACTTGTTCTCAATAACTTTTACATTTTCCGATTTCTCTTCAGGAAAATGAGTGATAAAATCAGGTACTGAAGAAAGATCTGACGTCAAATAGTGGGAACAGAACAATTTTCAGTGTTATCTAGAGAACAGGGATCATGGTGGGAAGCTTATTACTGTCATGCTACTTGTCTTTGATCATCCTAATATAAGCATTTCGTGTCAATTTTGAACACATTTTTCATATACTTCACTGCAGCAGTAGATACTCGCCGTTTAATGCATAACCAGCTTTAAACTGCCACAGTAAACCTGACAGAAACAAGACTGTCAATGATGCAACACGGAGAACGTCAATAGGATTTACCGTTTAAAGCCAATCAAGGAAATCAAAAGCTCTTAGAAATGACGTTACTATCTGAAATGCTTTTTTGGTTGCGATTATTTTGCCGTTGTTTGACCGAGTTGTCTGTGAAGTGAGTGCGCTTACTGACTCGAGGCGGTGAAAGCTGTAAAGAAGCTGTCTTGCTGATGATGCCTTACTTTCAATTACAGCTCGGTTGTTTGTTTGCATGGAGTAGGCACCTTGATATTGTATGTCTAAATATAGACGTAGCTATTTTTAGTAATTAAATCCTATCTCCCTTTTACCTCTCTTTTCCTAAACAGGGTTTGTTTCTTCTTCTTCCTAGTTGTGTGGCAGTTAAGCATTAGCGCGAACCATTGGTGTATTGCTGTCTGTGATGATGATGATGATGACTGCCCTCTAAGTAAAAGGTTTTGGTTGTCATTTTGTTGCCCAGTTGTCAAGTAGAAAGTGCATTGGTGTTACAAGCTCTAGCATCAATCCTGAATACCGAAAATCCATGCAATACAACTGTATCTAGACTGATTCAACCTCAGTGCAAGAGCTAAGGAAGCAATCGACTACTTGGACTGACACAGGTAAGTGGTGCCTCACTAATCCTGCCCAGTGATTGCACTTAGGTTTAGCATATGGTCATCGTTCCTACCCTGAATATTTTACTGCAACTGCGTCTGATTCTGCGTAGTTCCCTTAATCTCTAAGATACCGGTGATTCGGTTACATCCACCGCTTTTATCCTCGCTTCCGATTGTTATGTCATTCTTGTTCGGTTGTACCAGCCCTGCGACTATCCGGTACTCGTCGCAGTCGGTCGAACTGCTGAGCGTGAAGTGGTTTGCAGTCAGCTTAAAGGAGCTTCTGCCACACGTACTAGTGCGCTTCACTGGCTGAATGAAGTCACACTAGCTCACTTCTCTAACTATCGCCGCATGACGATTCCCACATGTCCAGAACGCAGTGAGGCACACACTATCACACCTCCTAACATCACATCACCGCTCCCCGGAGACTCCTGTGGACAGATGAACATCTATGTGGATAATCTAGCTCAGCAACCCAATCCAACCATACCAGTAATTACCAGTGGTCGAACAACCGCGGTTACTGGCGAACTCACTGAACACACTTTTACCTCACTTCCATACATACGACAGTCGCAAAACGATCGTAACATTTCCAGCCGAATGCAGCAAACAAAGCTTGTTTTATCACCAACATGTCCAGAAGAAGTTGTCTATCGTGTGACGAAAACACCACAACAGCAAGAAGTATGTGTTGCATTATAAGTCATGAGTGTGTGGTGTAATCTTATGGGCAAGGTCTGGAACAGTGGGTGAACCTTGCTGTTGATTCGTTAAGTCTAAACATGTCGATTTATAAGTCAAAACCGAACTGTTCACCTATTTTATCCCCCGGCTTGAATTTTTCTTTTCTAATCGTTATACTACTAGAGAGCAATTAAGCCTCGGTGTCAGCCACTGCCTTATTCGTGTCGTTGTTGATTACAGTGATGTCTTAAAGAGCAAACAGTACGTGACAATTTACCACTGAAAAACTGAAGTTCATTTTAAGGGATGTAGTCAATGAAATAACGAACACAGCTCCCGTATTCCGTGAACCTGATAACACTCTCACATCTTGTTAATATGTTCCCAGTTGTAGCCAAATACGGTCAGAGAACAAACACCACGGCCATATTCCATTGGTGAGCTATGGATGTTGTGAGGTGAACCGGGCTTTCAGTGTTGTGATTACATGGCTGAAACTTGAACACAATCATTGACACTTATCAAAACTAAACAAATTCCCTTCCTCAGGTAGTGTACCAGGGTCCACTGGTGATTAGCAGTCTTACCGTGCCGTTACGGGAATGAGAACAAGAGTTAGGTCAAGGACAAAATACGCGGCGTCCAAATCGTAACATTCAACCTTTTCAACAAATAACCAAATCGAAAACAACAGTATGTTAGACGTGTATGACGTTCACAGCGTATGGTTACATTAAGCATCGTGACAGCGCAGACAGGATGTTCATTCCAAAGATAGCCCATCTAATGCTTATTTTCTTGGAAAACAGAGTTGGCTTTCAAGACAGAATTTTTCAACTAGTCAGAATCTGCATTATCCTTCTGCATTAGTATTTTACTGAATGGAGCTATGAAACTAGTTTTTGCCGAGCTACCTCTGTTGTCGTTTCTGGTGACTTAAAGCTTCATCACTGTCGTGTTGTGTAGTTCGAGATCCCCATACTCTGAACGGTTTCGGTGTTACTTGCATAGCGCAGTTACGATTATCACGCACTCTAACTCTTGTCACTTCTCTGCGTGTTCACTGCGGTCAAAGTTGAGACTTTGTCATGAAACGGCACTCACAAACAGCGCCGACATAAGTCATTCACTTACCATAGAGTTAACTGATTTATGTTGACACACTGAATAACTCGCTGTTTGTTTGCAATATGTAGACACCTTGATGTTGACTGGTTAATTATGTACATAGTTGGTTTTGATAGTAAATAAGCAGGGTAGATTGACCTAACCACAGCAAATCCCATGCTATCTCTTTTTGACTTAATTCGTACTAAAATTGGTACGGATATCTTACAAGGTCCTCTTCCTTTTCCCTTCCCTATGTCTTCCATTTTTCTTGACCAGAATTTGTTTTTTCATTCATAGTTGGATATAAGTTAAACATCAGCGTGAACTACTGATGTATTACCGTCTTCGATTATGACGTATTCGACTGGCTTTTGAGTGCCTGCTGAACATGTGCACGCCTAAAGTGTTTGAAATTCTGTCCCAGTCGAACAAATACTGAAACTCAAAAAGTAACTGCCCTGAAGTTTTCTGAGGCAACCAACTGTCGAAATGCTAGTTCGAAACGTTTCAGAATTTCAGCAGGCCTTGCCTCTGGTTTAGCGACTACCATGAGTTTGGATTTCCAACAGTCATTAGACGTTGACCAAATTCAATACCTTCTCTCCCCTTAATTGAAATTATATCATTACAATAGCTTTAATAGAAATCCTTCGGTAAGCATAAGTGTTGGGGTTTTCGAGGGCACTGCTGAAGATGCATTTCAGTTTTCCCAAGAAGATCGCATTGCTAAACCATTAATAGTTGAGACTACTACAGATGGTCACCAACAAAAACTCAAAATCGCCTTGACCTGACAGTCCAAACATGTTAGGTAACTATTCCACGGTAGCAAAATAATGCGTCCGCGCAGCTCGTAGGGCAGCCAGCAATGTTGTAGATGAAATGTAGAAGAAATGTTGTCCAGAAAATCAGATTCAGAGTTACCACAATTTGCAGCTGAGCCACACGTCAATCGTCAACATTATCACGTTGAATTGCCTGTCAAGAAGCTTGAGACATTGTATACTAAAAATATTAGTCTACGATTTGGTCCCCGTTCATGTTGAGCTAAATCACCAAGGGATGACGCTTTTGGCTCGACAGCGACCTTTAGCTTGCTAAGACGGTATAACACTGTTAGTATATATCGAACCACGAAGCTCTGTCAATCATAGTTTTAGGGCGAGCTGCTTAATCCTGGTCAATTTTTGTGACTTCATGGTAACTTGTGGACTGCAGCTCAAAGCAACAAATCAGGTTCAGCTGAGAGAAGTTATAACACCAACCAAGTCACTTGACTTGAAGACTACATGCTGTTAGCCTTTGGATCAGTCCAATGTGAAACAACTGCATAGAATATACTGTGGCATTGCCCACAGTGGACGAAATCCGACGTGCACTCGATATATCCAAACAAGATATTACATCGTGATCAAATAACAGGCTTTTTCTATCATTCCCGTTCACTAACGTTAGGACTGATTTTTATCACTTTTGTTACGCGTCAGCTACAAAAGCAATATGTTTTAACAACGATGTCAGTGCATTGTCATTGAATAAAAAATGTGTTAATAAGTTTTCTCCTGTTTTTACCATTCACACCGTTGCAGTTGAGTTACACTTACAGTACGTTTTACCGCACGCTGATCTGTTTTCCTAAGCTATCCAATATAGTATCGCATATACTAGAGCCATCTGGGTTTTGTCCGATTTGAGCTTTTCTGTGAATTATACCCTACCGCAGGGTCCACTCTCATTTCTGTTCGAACAATGTGTAGAAAAGCCATCGGAGAGATTCCGAGAACAACTGAAGCTGGTGCAGACTAGTAAGTATCATACAGTTATCACTCACAGTCTTCTCGCTGATACAATTTTCATACCTCAGTTACAGTCTGGTGATTTCTCATAAGAGGTATAAGTATATTATTTTTCACAAGGCTGTTGAAATCAAATATGTAAACCGAATTAAACCTGTCCAACGTCTTCTTCAGGATTCACCGCATAGTTTACTAAACCCCGTTGATTGTTGACTCCTAGTTTTGCAGCTATACCAGGCAAAGCAGGTCGAAAACACTATCATCTTCTAACCTGACATAATTTCCACTGTCTGTCAGCAGCTGCATCTCTGTTTTGGCTCACCTATTTGTGAGTACTTTTAGTTACACAGTCAACGTTATCAGAAATTCGAGTTTCTAAACATTAGTTTTGTGTATGCATATGCTCTTGTCATAAGTTAATTGTGAAACCCAGTGATACATTGAAGTCAGCAGAGTGACTGATATGTATGGATAAGATCGGAGCCAAGTGTCCGGTCAGGTCCGAGGTTAGACTAAGAGACAATACGTTGTACCTCGATAATTGTGATGGTCAGTGCGAAATCCTCCACCATCTAACAAAGAGGGAATTAATTAGTGCATGACCTTCACTCCAAATGAAAACATTTTCACGAAATGTCCCGTTGTCTCACAGCTGTCGATTTTGTGAGCTTAACAGGAGGATTGTCAATACAATCAAGAGGATTAGGTGAATTTCTAAACGGCTGTTGGAAAATTGTTTCACAGAGTAGAAACTCACATCACTCACATTCACATGCTAACTGTGCTTGCGTCATGGTATCTTAGCCAATTATTTTTCGGGTACGTTCACAAAATGTAAAGGCTAATAGAAATCATATAGGTTGAACATCACCCACAACTGATCGTGGCTGTCGCATTCCCATACACATTGTATTCGGTCACTTTCGAAAAGAAGCACTAGACTCGAGTTTCGCTCTCATTAGAGCTCGTCTATAGTGCATATCCTCGGCACTGCCGGGACTAGAACTTCGGCCACGCTGTTAATGAGGCAAACGTGTTGACCACGACACCGCTGACATAACATTAGGCACGACCGAATTATCACATGTGGACTCCCAACCACTTTTGCTTGTGAGTATTGATCAGGTTGCCCGATCGCCTCTAGTGGAGACACAGTATTTGTCCTGTTAACTCCAATCGATGGCCCCTAGACTAGGATTTTTCTCCAAGTTGAAACCACAAAAATCATTAACTTGTTGAGCGGTATTTTCGATTACTGATGAGTAGTAGGGGATTTGGTTAATTTCAAGTTGAACATCATCCACAGTTGATCGCAGCTGGATGCATTGTGTTGAATGATCTGACCAATATATAAGATTCACACTTACCAGCTGGCCTGTGACAAATTGATGTGCAATAAATATTCACGGCACCCCTTCAGCTCCGGGTTAAGTTAACTTCACCCTTTAAAATACGTCTACTTGTTCAAAATGCCCTAAAGAAAAAGCATCCCAACTTTTAGGTGCACACATTGCATTAGAAGGTCTGGCTAATGCGACGGGCACAGAAACGCAAATCGTGAGTACGTCACGTGACCGACCAACGGTTAAATCCTGCAATTGCAAGTTTACTCGCTATTACATCGTGACAAAGAAAAGAACCGAGTCATGGATCATTTAACTGATTCTACTGGGTTCACACAGCACAATGTATTAGAGAGGAAAGGGTTTGCGGGAAGTAAGAAACAAGAAACAAAGACGGGTTAAACAAGAGACCGGATGTATGAAGAGAAAGAGGAATGAAAAGAGTGGATATTGACACGGAGGTGGCTCCGTGTGATCTATTACGATCACAATATGTTTGTTTCTAACAGGCTCTGAATAAGTTAATACGGTCATTTGAAATGGGTTGCCCTAGTCACAACTTCATTTGTAACGTACAAGTAACAACGGTATAGGCATCCCTGGTGAAATGAAAACGTGAACCGTATGGTGAAATGTGGTAACTTCGACCTTAACAAAACTACCTGCATGGTTTCCATCTCATCTGACAGGTGATGACAACGGATGAATTTCTCAATATACAAAGATGCTTTCGTAGTGTGGGGAGAGCTGATCAATTCGCAAACGTTACCTTCACACTTTGGAATAGTTCGCCTGTTTATTCCACTATGTAAAACTTGTCACTATCCATTATATGCAAATGTATATGTGCAATCTTGTAAAACGAGGTCAGTGAAGTGATGATGCTTGCGTTTGAATTAAAACATCAATTGATGAAATGTCAATCACGTCCCTTATGAATCAAGGTCTGGGGGCTCAGGGCTGATGCTGCAGACATGGTATTTAACATGTACAATTTTCTCTTGATCAGATACTAGCAGTATTACATCTCCTTTCAGTGACCAAGATTTCTACTGCTGAAGTAGTAGACTAACTTATTAGTTCCGAGCCCTGTTATGACATATAACAGAAGAAGGATAGTACTTTAGTGTTCAACTCTAATAACACATGAGTAACGTCCAAAATCAGCGTATAGTCACTAAAGCTGTCATCTGTGGTAGTGCGGAATATTGTGGGACGCCTACGATGACATTCAAAATGACATACTATAACAGGAAACCTACCTTTCATGTCCAGTCACATCATTGGAGGTGTATTGACGAACACCTTAGGTTTGTAGCCAAAAAGATGTGTTAACAGGATGGGAAGTGTTGCATAAGCAGCGTCAAACAAATTGCCTATTTGGCCGATCTCCGATTGGCCGGAGTGACCTTGACAATTCACGTGTCTTACATTTTATTGGCTACAATTCCGGGCTGTTTATGCCGCCTGTACGGCATTAAATCCATGACATGTGGTCTGTGTCTCTATTACGGCTACGGGCCGTGTGCGTCTGCTACTGAGGCATCGTGTTATCGATTATCGAGTCTTATTGGGTAGTGCTGTCACGATTGTTTTTACATCCTTATCTCCGCTGAAAGTAGAACATCCGAAAAACTTGCACTCCTTCTTGAACAGTCGTCGCTGTGTTGCACGTACCGCTCGACTGTCACTTGCAGCTGAGTTACTTGTGCCACAGTGTAAACACACAGTAATGATTGTGTGATTCCAGATAGAGGTTCCAAAAATCAAGTCCTTTCTGTAATCTGTGAAAGAGATATTTTCTAGTTCACACGTTTGTGCTCCAGTCCAGTGGTTTTTACATATCAATACACTGGTTCGATACGGGAGGCTTCAGTCACACAAATTTATTTTGTTTGCCTTTTTGATATCCAGCTGGCGTCTTCTACTTTAAAAGGTTGTCCTACAAAACTAGGCACAGTATCGTCTTTGAAGGGTTAAGTGTTTACCAGCTGGTGGACAAAATTGCAAAACCAAATAACCTTTAGGCAAGTGGGATTCCGGTAATGTTTTAAAACGGTCCCTGGAACAGCAACTAATTACGTTGGACTAAAGGTCGTTCAAGTGGCTGAGAACTCTTTAAGAGAAAATATTCGCTGAGGTTGATATGAGCACGGATCTCGTAAGGCTCCTGTACATGACCTCGCCGTCCTCTACCAACCACTGAGATAAAGAATCGTTCCACGAGACCCATGCTAAAGAAACGTGTGTGACGGTTAGATAATCGGAGAACTGCTGAAATTCAAGTAGATAGAAAAAGTGCATTTCAAATCTGGACATATATGACATAACTGTTAGTTCCGTGACCAGCCATACATTCATGTAAAAAGTAAGTGTATTTTACCAGTGACACGAATCATTAGCGTTCTCCACCTTCGTTGGAAGTTTTCTGAACCCCTTGTCTCTGTCAAAAGCCACTACCGGGGATAGTAGTTAATCAAACTCAGTAGGCCGAAGGTTCACATTTATCCTTCTGAGGCATCATCAGTGTTACAGCAATGGGTGAAGCAAAGCAAGAAAACGTCTTCAGAAAATGATTTATGGATAGCTCTATAATTCGCATAACACGCAGCTATTTGCTCTCGACAGTATTTTGCGTATGAGGTTTCAACATCTTGATCTTGACAGTTCGAATGGCGGTTTCGTGAATTAGAACTACTCCTGTCGTGTTGTCTTCACCTTTCTTGATATGGACAATTTATTTTGCACTGTCTATAACATAGTTTCAACAATCCTGCTAAGCTGCGGCAAAATACAGTGTGTAAAACTAATAAATGAAATACCTATGTCAACTGTAAAAATATATGCTAAAAACAGCGGTCTGCAAATAACTCGTTAACAATGGCTCGAATCGCAACCGTGAATCATACACTCAGGGCAGAAACGGATAGAATGACGACTGCAAGATAGTGGTTGAATCATCTGCAAGAATTGGTTAACTAGACGAAGCTATTTTTAGTATTTAGGTCCCTCCCCTTCCCCATCCTTTTTCTTCTCTCTCCCTGTATAGGGTTTGCTTCTCATGGATGTGTGGCGGTTATGCAACAGTGAAACATTGAGGTATTGCTGTTTATGTTGATGAGACTCACAACAAAATAAATCCAGAGATATTATTTAAACTGAAAAATGTATCTCTACCACGGTAACCAGAGTCAACAGGTTAAACCCCATTGAAACTTAAACCCAAGAAGAGGGAGTTCGGTGAATACACCTAGTACGTACTTGCGTGCAGTCGGTATGACAAGAATTAGAGGACTGTAAAAAGACATGTTGAGCCCCGCTTAGTGTGCGCATGCAGTCAAAGTGTACGTGTCTGTGTAGCGGACTGTTTGCATGATTCACCAACTATGGAAAACAATGCGTCTGTAACCATATCCCTGTGTGTGTTTGATTGGAT
The DNA here is from genome assembly GCA_014338405.1 of Paragonimus skrjabini miyazakii. Taxonomy (NCBI): domain Eukaryota; kingdom Metazoa; phylum Platyhelminthes; class Trematoda; order Plagiorchiida; family Troglotrematidae; genus Paragonimus; species Paragonimus skrjabini miyazakii. Next base: position 235,708 of record JTDE01000380.1, read on the forward strand.
TGGGTCATGTGACTCCCCTGATCGTACAAGTGAGCTAGCTGTCGCCTATATTTTCTATCGTTCATTAGACATTTTTGTTTCAATACGTTACTGTTGCGTAGTCTACTAGCTACAATACACGAACTAATTTATAAACTAACTTTTGAAATTAGGGGGCACAACAGTGAATGATAAAATCATCACACTATCAGACAACAATGGATCTGATCACGTCAAAAGTTTGCACTAAGTTTTAACATCTGTATTGACTATCAATAAATTGACGGAATTGTCTTAGTTGTTTAACTACTGTTATTTCTGTTTAAGTTAGGTTTCAGGCTTGCAAACGCCTCTATGGAAAAGATCCTGAACTTCGAATACCTCCGCAATTTGGGTATCGACCTTGAAGAGCCCATGGAGGAAAATTGGGAAGAACCGACAAAAAAATCTATGCAGCAGTTGTTGGTCGCAACGCTCTGCAAAACAGATGGCTTCAAACAAGTGCCATCCAGACGGAGGGAGAATGCAGTAACTCCTACTGTGAATGAACCGGTCGAATCTTTTTCTCGGACGAATGAATTTACTGAAAAAATGCCGTTTAAAATTACGGAAGCATCATTTAAAGCAGATCGAACCTTCGGAGACCAAACACCACACTCTAACGACCATGACAGATTGAGATCTACTCGGTCGAAGTATGTCGTTGATGAGCCACCAGTAACAGGCACTGGATTCTACGAGGAGTTCAAAAAGCATTTTGTATTGGACTTCCCATCCACGCCACCGTTTCTTCTAGGCAGGCTACAAACAGCTGTCTTGCGTTCGGTCAACATCTTGCATTCACAAGTAAGTCGATGTAATTTTGAACTGCTTTAAGTCACTTGATTAATATGTCGGAAATATGAGTGGTTGAACCAAAAATGTCGAATAGAATCGCTGGACAGTGTTCACACGTGTACCCAATAGGAACGCTTTTAAATTAGTCCGTTAAATCGAACTTGCAAAAGGTAACGTGCGATGCCATTAACTAAAGTGTAGAATCTCAATTCCAGACAATTTAGGGACAGTTGATTGACTACTGGGAAAGAATCTGAATTGATTACATTAGTACAAAGTTGTTGATTATTTGTATCAACCCCAAAGTCAAAACCAGCAACAGGCCCGTGGAAATCAATCATTGCGATGACAAACCAGTCAGTAACACCCAACTCATGAATAACGGGGAACCAAGCAGATGAGTAGTTGCCAGAATGAGTTAGGCATAGAACGGCCTGATCGGCCAGCTCAAGCTGACCAAGCTGAAAACAAACGAAATCAAAAGGTTTGATGAGGCTAGTCAGAAGATAGTCACTGGAAGTCAAACCTTACTCAGTTCAGAGGGCTGGCTGGGTCAGTCGCTTGGTAGGAATGATAGAAAACGATAGATGGAAGACTTTGGAACAATTGATTAACTTCATAAATTTTATCACATCAGTAGGAAGACAGACAATGATAGGTGTTAGCATTTCATACTGCCTCTTCAGTACTAAATAACAATAACCAGGAATATGAGGGAGTAAAACAGCAAATGGGGTGGAGGACAACAGCGCAAGCTATTAGGTTCTTGGAAGACTAAGACGTAATTTTTTCTCATGCTGATGATAGCAAGATGAAATACTAAAGACATTTCGACGTTGTCGTTAAACACGCGTCATGTTGAGGATTACCTCATGTTTGCACAATTTTCACAAGCGATCGATTAGGTGGTAATACAATTTAAATGCTGTCATGCTAGTTTGACAATCACCTGTGAACTGGAAGAGGACTAATGTCTAGCGTTTTTAGATATCTTCATCAGTCGTAAAGAAGTTGGATCAATAAAAAGGTCTGTGTATCCAAAGTCAACCCGAACTGGCCAATACACCCATTTTACAAGATTTACACTAATGAAAATCAATCAAGCATTAGTTAGAACATTGTTTACCTGCTCTAGAGGTAGTTGTATATTTGGAATTCTTAGCCGACCAACCTCGACTGCTTACTTTGCAGGATAATGGGTATCAATTAGAGCTTATGAGTAGACAATTGCAGCAATGCATAGCAGCAGACAAAGTTTTAACGGCTGGGAAGAAAGTTCACATTGAAGTGCCAATCAAAAGTGACACTTCTTCGCTTCGAACCGCAAGACGTCTCATCGCGTGTAAATAGTGCGCTTACAATGCGGGTGACATTGTAGTCATTGGCCGAACTCGTAAGCTGCCGTTACCTTCAGTAAAGGCAGAACAACCTGTTGACGTCAATTCATCCCGTATTTACCATTTTGTGTTTATCTGCAGCGAAAGTTAGATCGGCAGAACCGATAGATGTTTGAGCTCTAGGATGAAGGAACATCTCCCGAATTGGGTTCAGAACGTGACTGCACAGTCTACCCCGTTCTTCCCTGCATCATGCAGACTTCCGGCTTCATCTATCGGCAAAAACATTTTGGTCATTGGACATCGCATTAATCTCAAATCGATGTACTGAACAGCATTCTAAACTACTGAAAATCTAAGCAAATTGACAAACTCACAGACCGTCATTTTTGAAGTTTTACTGATCCGGAAAGTTTATTCGTTATGGACATTTACCTCAGTGGCATAATAAGTATGTTTTTCATCGGGTACCATACTGAGTTATGTTTGCAGATTAGTGCATCTTCATTGGCCACAGTCAATAAACTTAGTGTATATCATCATCATTATATCCTCATAGACAGCAACACATCAATGGTTCACGCTAATGCTCAACTGCCACACAACCACGAAGAAGGAGAAACAAACCCTGTTTAGGAAAAGAGAGGTAAAAGGGAGATAGGATTTAATTACTAAAAATAGCCACGTCTATATTCAAACATACAACATCAAGGTGCCTACTCCATGCAAACAAACAACCGAGCTGTAATTGAAAGTAAGGCATCATCAGCAAGACAGCTTCTTTACGGCTTTCACCGCCTCGAGTCAGCAAGCGCACTCACATCACAGACAACTCGGCCAAACAGCCACAGCATTCACGCCACTGAGCTCGAGTAGCTGCCAACACACTCAACGTCTCAAGCCACCGACTCTGTGAGTCGCGATGGCCCCAGCCCGGGAGGTGTACCCGATTTACAATGGCCAGCTCTTTCGTGAACGATTTAATTTGTTTACACTAAGTCATCATCTTTCCACCTCGTGTTTTACGCCAATCGGGCGCAGCGTCAGCAGACTGCTTGGTGTGGCAGACGACTAGTTGGCATCCTTAATACGCGATCTAGCCATCTATATCTGTGCAGATGTAAGGACAGAACAAAAGAACTCGTTTGACAATCACTATCAAATACTCGCTTTCCAACCTCTTCACTGCTTACTCGTTGATGTCAAACATTTCGATCAAACATACCTGAAGGCGGTTCATATCTTCAACCTTCAACGGTCATTAGCGTTATATACATATATGTATATATATATATATATATCTTCCTAGATACTGTTACCTGATACTGAAGAGGCAATATGAAATGCTAGCATCTACTGGTGTCTGCCTTCCTACTGCTATGCTCAGATAGAAGACTGACTAGCACGATTTATGTCCACGGTAATTTCACCGCATCTGCGCGAGTTCGGATGATTAAGGTTGCCGTAACTATCGCGATGACAACAAACCTATAAACAACACCCTATGAACATAAAGTTAAGTTGAACTATTAAATAGCGACAGCTTCATCAAACCGAGACCTTCGGCTGGAAAACCTTGAATACATTTTGCGCTCATAAAAACCTCCGGGAAATTGTAGTTTGTGATATCAACATTGATGTTTTCATAGAAAGTCGTGGTAGAAACAGAGGATTTGATATACCGATCATAAAACCATGGAGTCACAGAAATTTTGTAGGCTAGTGTAATTGTTGCAAAAGATAGGTTCGAAACTCTTCCAGACGATCAGAATGGGAAACGTGCTTAACGGCGAACGCTACTGCTCTCCAGATGCAACGCTATATGGTAAGTTGATGGCAATGCCAGATTGGACAGAAGGAGGTGACAAGAATTCCATACAATTCGATGAACTAAATGTGTACCTATATGATTTTCATTCTCGTATTCATAAACCGGAATGGTTATATCGGATTCGTTCATCATACTGACCTAGGAATCCGCGAGTAACGTTTCATTTGATTCCATTAACTCTTTGCGTCCTGCATCTAAATTAAGGGAGAGTGACATTACGTCTAATAAACCAGGAAGGAGATGGTGTTTAAGTCGAGGTCTCAATGGAGGGTAGAAGAGAAAAGATGTAAGTTAGAGGCTAATTCAGTTTACTTGCACCATCCTCAGTGTAAAGGGTTTAAATTAGTCAAACGCATCGATACGAAGTCAACCAGGGATTTGCAGAAGACTACGGCCAATCAGTGTCGACAAGGCGAGCAGACTGGTATGTCAGCGTGGAAACCAATCAGGACGG
>JTDE01000380.1:251913-273863 GCA_014338405.1 Paragonimus skrjabini miyazakii
TAGTTAGCACCTTCGAACTCAAACGGAATGTTTTCTGTACAAGCAAAAATGAGATCCTTGAGAAGATCTAATGGAATATCTACATTTACATTTTAACTAAAAATAAAATCACACAAAAAGTCAACGGTTTCACGCAGCAGTACATTAGTAAATAAAGAGTCTACAGCGACCGATTACATCACCTGTGGACTTACTGAAGTGTTCTCCAAAATTTCTGCTAGCTCAAAGGAATTACGAAAACAATTGGGGGATAACAATTCACGAACGGGTTTAAAGATGTCCACTAACCATCGCGCCAGCTCGTGGTATGCCGAGTTGTTCATGGATAATATCGGTCGTAGTGGGATACCCGTCTTATGGGTTTTTGGTGAACCTCTCATCCTCGGTGTCTGTGTGCCTGTTGGTTTCAGTTTCTTATACTGGACCTCAGAAATATATCCATGTAGCATCAATATTTGTAGTTTCCTTGATATTTATTTTTCAATGGTGTAGCCATGAGTAGCCCACTAGGTCCCATATTGGCGGATGTATTTTTGGGAATGCTTGAAAGGCAATTTCAAGAAGGGATTTCGGGGGTCCTACTTTACAAATGTTACGTGGACGAAATTTTAGTTTTCACTGATGAATGTGTTTTTACTTCATTTTATAACTATTTGAACTCCATCCACCCAAACCTCTCTGTATATTATGAGGTAGAAGTTAATAATTGCTTGCCGTTCTTAGACATTCTTATAACCAGACGTCAGGACGGTACATTACAACGATCTGTTTATCGTAATTCAACTTGGAGTGGACAATATTTGCAGTTCTCCAGCTTCGCACCTATTGCTTATAAACGAGGGCTAGTGAAAACGTTATTCCACAGAGTCAGAATGATTTGCACTGCAGATCGATTGGAGAAAGAAGAAGAGTTTATTAGAGAAACTCTAGTGGATAACGGCTATCCTGAAAAGTTTGTGGATATCCACAGTAAGATGAAAGAACCAAAAGTGGTAAGCTGCAGTACATATTTTTGCTAATTAAATTCAAAGGTGATCACTTGACTAAAAACATTAGTCACAAATTGATGACGGCGTTGCAACGCACCTACCCAGCGGCCCAACTACGCATCCTGCTGAACACTAGGTGCTTGGATCTTCATAGCGGTGATACACACTCAACCGATCAGTCTATCTCCCACGTAATAAACCGGTCCAATCGCAGTTGCAATGACGTCTACATAGACAGGACAGATCGGCGTTTGCATCAACGTATGGCTGAGCTCATTCCTAAGTGGTTGTCAACGGCAATCTCAAAAAATGACCTATTGACTGTAACAAGCTTGAAGGCCCCGGCTTCATCGATCGCTAAACAACCGGTCACCTAGTTGACCATGTTAAATCGTTCAAGATATTGTTACATAATCGCAACCCGAAACTGTTAGCGATTAGCGAGGCAATACCCATCAAACAACATCGGCCAGTTTTGTGTGCACAGAAGGCGCTGACGCAATCAATCTCCTTGCCGTGGAATTGATTAAACTATTAGAACGTGAAAGTTCAGAACTATGTGGTTGGTCCGTTCAATTGTTGTTGTGTGAGTGGAACTGCAGGTGGTGCAGCGCAAGCCACTTGCGGTTATGGTTTAAAGAACAGGCGTCCTTTGGCTTCGGTCACTGTGACAGGCTAATCCGTTTCGGATGCCGCCAACCATATATGTTGCTATACGCAGTTTGTATAAAAATTGCTAGTTTTACGTTGGCGATTGATGAGAGTAAATCTAAATGTTAACATCTCGCGATATATGTCTTCTGTCTGTTTTGAATAAATGGATTAAGAGAACTCAACGTTTTAAATATTTTCTACGTGTCGAGTAGCAGAACACAGATCACTGCTCACAAACAAAAGTGGTTGAGTGTTCACATAGGATAAGTCGATCATGCCAATATGAGGATGATGGCATATTGGTAAACACGGTTGCCTCATGAAAAGCGTGGCCGGAGTTCTAGTCCCGGCAGTGGTAAGGGTATGCATCACTGACGAACTGGTCTAATGAGAGCGAAACTCGATTCTAGTACTCCTTTTTGAAAGGGGCCGACTGAACAGTCTATGGGAATGCGACAGCTGTGATCAATTGTGGGTGGTGTTTAACTTAAAAGGTAACATTTTAAAGTTGGATGAGGGGAAGATGAGTGTTTTGTGCGGTGCACATTCAAAACTGGAATTGACACTTTTGCTCCACCGGTCAAGTTTCAGGGGATGATTCCACAATTGTTGATCACATGTTAAGTTAAACTTTGTATGAAGGTCTAACGCAGGTGCAGGTGACTTATCATTCGCGACTCATGATGCACTTATTAAACAGTATGCAGAAATGCGAATGGCTGTTCAGTTTGACACCTGACTGATCGTAAAAGGCTAAATTTCAATGAAGCAGCATAGCCACCCATGAGGAGAAGAGTTTTAACAACCGACCGTGCTTAAGGTACCTGAACCGTCGGACATAGAGAGCTGTTTAAAATTACGAATATGTTAATTCGTTTTTACTATACCTTCAAACTAGGGAATATCTTACCGGATATCACAAGATGTTAACCCGTTAGTTACAAAGAAGGAAAGCTGGGGGAGGTGGAGAAAAATAATTCAACTCCTCAATCACCTAAAAACCAATAATCATATCACTCAAAAGCAGTTTAGATAACTTTTTCCGTGTGGCTCACAACCTCGTCGTCTTTAAGGATCACCTAAAGTGCACAGGCAGGGTGCACAACTGAGCCCAAGTATTGATAGGTCGACTTCCCCTTATCACGAAGTTGCACAATATATTTCGAGCTCTTGGAAACTCTAAAAACGTGTGTGGACAGCCTGAAAGGTAAACTGGAATTTGTAGATTATATCAAAGATATGGACGTATATGGTAGAACAATGCTGTCTTTTGATATCGAGTCGCTATTTAAAAAATTCCTACTTTTCAAGACTGTTGTCTACATGTGCGACCGAATTCATTCTAATCAAACTGATACAAGTAATTCCTCTTCACTAAACTTTGTTTTACTCGTGCTATGCTGTTCCTTTTTAATGAGAGTTGTTTCAAACAAGGAGATTATAGAACGATACGATCACCATTTGGTTATGTCAATGAAGGTATTTTCATGCCCAAACCTGAAAGTAATTGTTTAAAGGTTACGAGTTGTAATTTACAAACGATATGTTGACGAAATATTTACAGTTTTTGGCTCAGCATCCGATTAAAGTAGAAACTAACGGAAAGATAGGATTTCCGGATGTTTTACTATGTTAAGTAGGGCAAATAAATAACTACGGCCTAACACTAACTACATATAACAAAAGAAGGGTACACAGTTGAGAAGTAAGGTGTATAGCACGAATAGGCATAAATAGGAAAATGATTAGAACATAAACAAGACAGGAGACTCACGTACAGTACAAAATAAGTTGATAACAGTGTGGATAGCAGCATCCAAGTGCATGCTGCGTGTTGGCAGTATTGCAGGGACAGGACTGAGCTGTGGTGTAGCTCAAGTCTTCGTGTCCGTTGGCTTTGCGCGTTGTGGACTCGCTCAGCGTCCGAGACGCAGCGTCAGAAGTTGCGTTTCTACGACTTTAGTCGCCTTCATGTGCGTGCGTCACATGCCTGTAACGCGCGTGCGTTGGCTCAGTCGATGCGCGCGTGTGTGCGCGCATGTGGCCTTGTCTCTCGCAGTGTGGAAGGAAAAAGGGGTTACCGTCTGTCGGGTGAGTGAAGGTGAAGTAGGCCTAACGGAGCCTGTGTGTGCAGAGTGGACAGGGCCTCTTGAATCGCACGCTGGCCTGTGGAGCGCGTGCTGTGTCTGTAACCTTGAGAATAGGCCAGGGATGTGTGAGTTAGTGAGACAGTTAAGATGTGGTCTCCAGTGCGGATGTGGGACGAATGAATGGCTAGGATGGAGCCATCGGGTTTGACGCAGGAGAGAACCGAAACGGGGTGTGTACCGTAAGGCCATGTGGGATGGTCAGTATACGCAGTTCTTAAGCTTTGTTCTGATTAAGTACAAAATAAATGTAGTAAATTGCACGGCATGAAGAGAAAGAGCTGTGTAGCTCTAGTAAATTCGAGGTAGAGTTGAAACTGGTCTGTTGAGATTTGCGGAAAAATGGTTACCCAAAAACTTTCATTACTCGACGCATGAAAAATATGTGAACTTACCCGAACCCAATACCTTTAAAAATGACCGCCTTTCTCATTCCGCTCCAAATGAAAGAAACAGTTTGGAAATTCAGACGTCCATTAAAGTGTGCGGAAAAGGTTTATTCAGTAGCATCTTAGTGTTTACTTACAAAACCTCACCCCCCCCCCAATCGTCGAACAGTCAAGAATAAACTACCTCATCAGTAATTCTATATGTTCACCTGCACCTGTAATGACAGATATATCGAGTACACAACGTGAAGAGTATTCAAGTGCACCACTGAGCATTGCTCCTAACCCTCCAACAAACGTGTCATCACATTTGTCAAGTGTACGATTTCGGAGCACTTAATCGAGAGGGGGTACACAGCCGGTAGTAAACAAGCGTTTTCCACTATCTTTAAAGTAAGGCAGATGGTTAGAAAAAGCCCCCGGAAGGCAGTCTTATCTACGGTAGAAGCAATCAGTATCCGCTCTCTAAGACCAGATTTGTGCAAACAATGAAAATTATCACAAGGTTACAGTTGTCATTGCCTTAGCTACAGTGATCAACCTGCTGTGCGTATAATCCTTATGTATTTTAAGTTAGCATATCTTTTTACGATCTAACTCTACTAGTCTATTTGTCAGATGTATCATATATCAAACAGTCATTTCATTTACACCACGGTTGTTCCACCTTCTAATGCAACTGTCTGTTTGTTTTGTGCCTGATTCATAGTTAGACCTATGTACTAAATCATTACTGTCCATTAGTTCATTGTTTATCAGTCCTGTCTCAGTCGTTCAATTGAAGTTATGCGCATCCTGTCATAAACGTAAGTGACAGAAGTGGATTAGTGAAAAGAGTTTTCTTTGCGATTTGTGTCGTCAACTTACAAATTGCGCAACATATCCCAGAAAAGGAGGAGATAACTCCAGATACTGGAGATAATTATTTCGAATGTGGATTGAACATCACTCACAACTGGTTGCAGTCCTTGTAGGCCTACAGACTTTCCAGCCAACCTTTTTCCAGAAGCACTGGACTAAAGTTTCGGCAGTACATATTCTTGTCACGGCTGAAATCATAACCCTAGACAGGCTTTCAAGAGGCAGTTGCAACTGATCTTGCATCAGGCAAGGCTTATTTGTCGTATACAAATACCCAACCACATTCGCTTGTAAGTACTACTCAATAGTTATTGTTGAGACTTGTGTATACGGGTTATTGTCACCGGTGCTAAAACGAGATGAAAGTGTAAAATTGCATAGAAAATTTAATAGCTAACCTTTAAGCCATCCTAGTGAACAGCCTTTCGAATAAAACGACGTAGTTTTCCAGTGTGAATTTCTTCTACCTAAACGGTCAATATGACACGAAATATTATCGATGAGTCCAGAGGTTGCCTCTCAAACGCTGCCATTAGATACTAAATGGGGGGTGAATTCTGGGGTTTGAAGTCATCTCCCGTCGTAGACAAAAAGTGAACGTCCTTTTTTCAGCGACAGGTAATATTGAGAAAGCATTAAGAAACATTGTAAAATTACCTACTGTCATCAAATATCATTTCAAACGGAAACTTTACGGTGTTTCAACATATCAAAGACTTTATAAAGGTGGTTAAAAAATAATCAAGTTTTAGCGGCTCAATGATCTACACGTGACCTTCAGTGAAAGTTCAGATTTTGTGATTTTCTTGCTTAAAATGAAGTCACTAATTTCTCGTTGCATAATGTCTATCTTTATCTTTTCTGAGCTTTCACTGATTCGGGCTTTTGATATTTTAAATGTTGTAGTAACAAGTGCGTGCGCCTCCTGATTTTCTCTGGAGAAAAAAATCGAGAAAAAAGCTACTATTTAAAGACATAAATGAAAGGCTGTAACATGATCAGGATAACGCTGTAAACTGTTGGTCCTAGTGACCATTACTGAAAAGATAGACAGCTGTTCTGACCTTAGTGGGTCTAACCAGCATCACGTGTCAAACGGCGCAATTCTGTTTGCATCTTCGCCGCTTATATCACACTTTTCTATACAGTAATGTAAAACGGATGGGCAATATAACTATATATTCTTCATTTTAACGACAACCTAAAGGCTTTTCGATTCCAAAAAATGGCGAATGGTAGCAAAAGAAACTGGGGCCTTTGCTGTTCCTGTTGATATCTCATCAGTAACGTTAGAATCTGATGAGATAGCGCTACCCAAGTGTGTGAAATTGATCACGATCTCAAGCGGACTGTCTGTGATAAGGGAAGCAAGAGTGAGAATGCTCCAGTTACCCTGTTGAAGTGATATATTTTAGTCTAAAGGTGCAAGCCCTATTCCATGGAAAACGACCCAACTGGTCACCGTGTTTACTATGTTCTATATTTTTTTTTCGGGGGGGGGGAGTTGGCTAAACAAAACTGTGTCAATTCTGTATCTCTTTCCGACTAATTTAGTGCCAGGAAGAAGCTCAGCGCCAAACTCATTGGTTTCCCTCAGCAAGCCTTCTAGAATGTCATCCACGACAAAACTGAACGGGGTAGAAGCGATCAGATGCACTCGGCGATCATCACTAGTGATGATGAACATCCTAGATAGCTGTTCATGCTTACACTGTGAGCATGAGTGAGCAGAGTTAATAAAATCATCCTAACAGATTCACTTACATCATTGGAACTTCCTTGCGAAGAAGATATTTTTTACAGAAAGTTAAAAGCAGCCAAATTGTTGTCAATTACTTAGATCTGAAAGAACCACTACCGTCTGCCGTTAGTCAGGATTACGATGTCGCATGTTCCGTCCCAAGGTGAGCGTGTGATCAGCACACATTCGACCGGATGAAACCGTTGCCTGTTTTTACTCGTCCAGCTTCTCCTTGGGTTTCATTACTTTGCTTCAAAATTCTCAACGGTAACTGCGTGTAGAACTGCATTAACGACGTGCGTTGATAAGCTTGTTGACCAAAGCTTGTCAAAACATCTTTAGTGCAACTGAATCGGTCCTACGATCCTCAATAGTTAGACCTTGCTGCTGTAGCCTCGTTAAACGTCATATACAACTCGTGACCTAAGAAAACATCCGTAAGACCACTTACTACGAGAATAAATGAATATCTACTAAGAACTGTGGATAACCGAAAACATATTTACCGGGCGCCGATGCTCTCAGCACCGACTAGATCCCACCTAGATCAGTAATCAATGCTTTCGGTGACACGTTGATTCAATTGATTTTCCAAACAGTTGAGGAAATTACCACTGTAACAGAACTACTCCAGTGGTCATAGTTATTCCATCAATTTTAGCAAAACGTTTTTTTTAGTCAAAATTGGATTGTATGTTGAATGTCCCAAACAGCTTGATGGAAAAGCGACGTATACTGTTAAAGCTCATATCATCACAAAAAGACAGTACAGTTTCATTTGTAAGTGCTTTATTGAGTGTCAGCTTTATATGCAAGCATTTTCCCCAGTAGAGTTAGCTAAAGAATGAATCACCCATGCAAATCTTCAGATAAACCACTTATTGGAAAGTAACATTGAGTTGGGTTGCACGTTGACAAAATCAGCCAGAGTGAAATATCCCGTTTTTGAGTTTTCAGTAGGTCAGACAGCCGCAGAATCCGAGAACATACCAGTTTGAGAAGTCTGAACTGCGCTTCGGTGATAAGGTCTGCACTAAACAAATTTAAGGCTACGATTGTTTGTACCTGAAGAATAACGCATTCACTTACTCTGGCTCCTTTATTGAATTTCATAGGAACTTAATACTACAGATTTCATCCTTATAATTTGGTCAGCGCGATACCAGGGCATTCATTGTGGTACACTATCATCAGGTTCCTGTTCAAGATACGGAAGATAAACAGTTACAGTTTTTTCTATTGATCAAATATGGTTTTGTTCAGTCGGTATGACCACGGATTTTGTTTTAAGACCGACCAGTTCTCTTCCAATTTCTGAAGAGGTCGGTTGCAAATCTGGGAACCGGTCAAGCAAGACGTCAACCAGTTCTTGGTCAGTGATTCTCGGAGGCCCACTATATTTAGGCCAAATGAAAGATGTTCCTTCTGTGCATGGTCACTTCAGTTACAGACATGAAGTGAGTGAATTTGCCTCATTGTGTCTGTTGGATTAATGTTGATCTGATGGTTCACTCTCCGGAGGTGATGATGAGATTATCTGTTCGCACACCTTTATTCTAAGGTATGTGCTTAATAACAGAAGACGCAGCTTAGTCTAACCCCGGTCAGTATTCTACCATCGGCTTGTCGTTTCAAGCCACTTAATATGATTTAATTGGTAATACGTGCTAATTACTTAACGCTCTCCTTAACATCAAGAGCCTAAATGTAGCTTCTCACTCATTCCGCTTGGCGAACGCTGTTTCCAACCTCCTGTATTCTGTAAGACATGTCCTAGACCCAACGCTCGTTCAGCGGTTCAATCAGCTTTTGCATACTTCTTTGCTGGTAACAGAGAAGTTGGAGTGGGGACCGGAGGTTCATCAGTACGAAGGCCTATTAACATCTACCGAATCAATAACGCTGGATGTGTTTGATGCTAGACTAAAACTATAACAAACCGCTAACATGTTGAGTTTATTGAACATAGTACGTACTGCTTCATTTGGCTGATTTATCGATAACCGTTGAACGAATAGCCTATTCCCGAGACACGTTAGTGGCTTTCACAGGTCAAGATGGAATCCAAGATCCTTTGGCTGCTGTCACGTATTTGTGGGTGGGCTGATCCAGTAAATGCTATACAGAAAATGTAATTTTCTGAATTATGTACTTTGAATAGGTCTAGAAGTCGAATTTGAATTGAAACTTCCCGTTTAAGTAATGAGGATAGGACCTTGGACTGGTTGCAATAGACAGTTATTCTCCATGAGAATGGAAACTGAATTTATCAATGTACCAAAGAAGTCAGAGCCTGACACTGACTGTTGTTGATGGCACATGCAATGTCACAGGACGAGGAACCTGACGAATAACAAAGGACGCAACCCTGAAACTGTTCGTCCAATGGCATGTTAAAGCTAAGCTCTCGTTAGGTCGTTTGTTGTGTTCCAGTTTGGATAGACGGTAAATGTAGTAAATTTCCATCAGAGAAGACATGCTTGTTCTGTAGCTGCTTTGAAGCTGACTGGAAAAACATGATTAAAACGATGATTATTAGTGGATTTAGGTTTTCCTATGGATTGAATATCACCCACAATTGATCTCAGCTATCGCATTCCCAAAGTCTTTCCAGTTGGCTTCTTTCGAAAAGAAGCACTAGACTCGAGTTTCACTCCCATTAGAACTCGTCTTTACTCACAAACGAAAGTGGTTGATTGTTCGCATATGATAATCCGGTCGCGCCCAATGTGAGGATGACGGCACAGTGGTCAGCACGTTTGTTTCATGAAAGCGTGGCCGGAGTTCTAGTTCGGGCAGCACCTTATGTTGACACCCCTGAGCAACTCCTTAAAGGAGGTTTCGGTGAACACGCTGCAGAGTTCCACCTTGTACTGAATCACCGAACGTGGTAAACACCAAACTGCTCACTGATAAATGTCTACAAGTGAGCCTTTCCGAGGGATTTTTGTATAATCTGTCAACCTAGCACAAAGAAGTCATCGGCTGTTTTGGAATACAGTAGTAGGCTTTTTGTCTAGATTCAGACGTTCACTATGTTTGGTTACTCTCCTGTCTAGTGTAACACTCGGACGTTATATCTCTCAGTCAAATGACGCCCTGTAATGATCAGTAACTAATCATAGTACTTGGTAAATCAATGAAGTGTCCGTATGGCTCAACTAACTCAGAGAAGGTCAGAGTAAAACAATGACATTTATGATTTCTCAAACGACACCATCTTTGTATACTTCTTTAAACATATTGATAAACGTAAAACACGTAACAGTTGGTCGTTGTTATGACACCGTAGACGCAGAAAATACATGGCCTAACCGAAATCGTTTGTCGTAGCTTTTGTACTCAGTCAAGTGGGTATAAATGAGCAGGAGAGCAGTAGCGGATAAGATTGAAACAAGTATGATAAATTGTACATCAGACGAGAAAGCGCAAATCAATCCAAATGAGTTAGTCGGCGCAATGTGAACATTGATTAGTGAGCATGTGAGAAGGAAATGATTCGATCAAATGCCAAAACACCAGCCGTCAAAGTTAAAGAGTTGATGCGATACATGAAGGTTCAATAAACTCATTTCGAATGCACACTTGTGTGAAAAACGTTAGAAATTAACTCCTGACGTACTCATACGTGGAGGAATCAATTTGAAGTGAGCCTTCAGAGGGATAGTTGCGAAGTATTTCAGATTGGAAAAGAGGTTTAAAAAAGTGAACGATATTCAGTTGAAACATGAGACCAAAAAGTTCATAACAGTTTTTCCCAAACTACCCCAGTGATTTTAAGTTAGGTGTTCATGGTCACTTTTTAAGAGAGTTCAAATAAGTTTATGTTCAGACAGGAAGCTTTTGGGAAAATAATTCTATTGCTTAAATATGTAACTATGTATGGACTAACTACGTGCGACTCATATTTAGATAAATTTCTCAGTATCCCTATAAGTGTACGAAACAAACTGTTTATGATTCAGCATAAACAAGCAAATAAGACACCAAGGCAAGCCAGATTCTCAGAATCCACGATTTTTGTTATTGCAATGGTGGGAGAAGCCCAAAAGGCACTTGCCATCTGAACACGAATCACCTGTTAATATTTTCGAAAAGCAGTAGCTTCAACATAGTGCTCCACTGGACCGTGTGAGGTTAAATGGAGAACTTAATATGTTAGTGTCCGATCATATTGATATACAGTCACTACAGTGTTTTGCGCAGTGGAGGCAAAAGTATTTTGGTCCTGTGACGTCCAATACTTGTGACCTGTTGTTAACCCCCTCCAGGATATGCCATGTTATCGGGGATTTTAACTGGCTGTCGAATCTGCCCAAGTAAGTTGCTTTGTATTCGCTATGATTTTCGGTTATATCAATGAAAGTGGCTGAGTCTGAAAATGAAGGTCTCAAACAGGACGTCAGAACACTGAAGAAACAGCAATGTTTATGTTCCCCCGATGAAACTAGCAAGAAAATGCCAACTTAATTGGTAGACATCATGGCGTTTGTGAAAATTTATACATTGCAAGGTTGAATTAACCTTCTGCCAAATCGTCTAGAATAATCAGAACGTCCTGAGACGTTGTTTGGGAATTTAGCCGTTTTCCAAGTGTATATTCAGTTAAAAGTGCGTTTGAATTGATCAGTGATTCCGCTATGAAATCGACTGATAAAAACGAGAAAAATCTATCAGAATCTGGATACTCATCTTGCAGCAAAATGGCGTCCAATAGAACACAACCTTTATTGTCCAACACGCCAGTTAGCATGCTACACGCACGCTCACGTTTATGAGTCAGCATTCCAGTCCACAACACCCCCAGGTTTCCGCTCACGCGACGTGTGCACTTCTGCCCGGTTTAGGTGTGTGATTGGCGCCTTCTACCCGGGGGTTTTTCGCCTGCTATTCCGCGTCCGTTGATCCGATTGCGTTGAGCGATGGCTCATCCGGTCGCTCGTGTTGTTCTCCATCTATCCGCAGTAGGCTTTGATCGTATTCCACGGGAGTGTCGAGATATTCCTGCGAGTGTTGGAATAATCGCGTCTCCGATTTCATCGTCCATTCGATTTTGCCTGCCATGTCTCACCCGTTGGTGCGATCCGATCGAGCGATGACTCATCCGATTGCCCCCGTTGTCTGCCATCCGCTCGTTGTGAGTTTTTGGATGTAACTCTTCCGCGTCGAGGTATTCCACCGATTGTTGGAACGTTCACATCTCCCACCTGACAATCCACTATAGTCTGTTCAACTACTTCGAAAAAAACCGTCTGCCTTTCTGTTGAATTAAACGTCAAGTAGATTAATCTGCCTCGCACTCAGAACACAAGAATGCATGCTTGGTAATGAAAAACTAGTATATTCTGCTTGTGGTTGATTGTCTGATGAAAAAGTACCATGGTTATGTCTTTCCTAAAGATATACTATAGATGAATGGTCTGCTATTTACTTTCCAAGGTTTGCCGCGAAAATGTCTGTAGGAGAAGTGTTACATAAACTACCCTTGAAACCTGCCCCTTTCACTTGCACATTAAATTCTAATGACCAAATGCAGGTAGCTTTCAACAACCGCTTTTCCTTTCTTTCATTTGGCTTCACATATATAGTGCCCATGTGAGTTGCGGTCAGAGAGTAATCGTTCATTTAGTTTTCGTTACTAGTGTAGTAACAATGACAGTGAACTCCGGCAGTTTGGATGTCTTTGTTCATTTTGCTTTTACGTATGTTTTTGTCTCATCCATTGCTGAAGAGACAGTAAACTTTGCCCGGAAATAAATTATGGGATATCAACAGACTGTCAATTTTATTCGCATTCGTTAAAGGAAATATATGGTTCAAATGAGCTTAGTGCTGTAGAAACGATGACACTGTAATATCTTCAATGCTACCGGAATTGTGATACTGAGCCTTAGTTACATATCATTAGTACTGATCAGTAACCCGTGGGAGGCGTTCCAGATTCTGGATCATTTGGTGGATTTCAAATAAAACAGTGGGACGGATTGGTAAACGAATCCAAGTGTGAAATTTCTGAGCTGCTGGCGTGGCTTCGTAGTTCAGCTGGTAGAGCGCTTGCCGCGCTGAGGCATGGTGTTTCTGTCGCTGGTTCGAATCCAGCCGGAACCCTGACTTTTCACAATTGGGTCTCAGTTAACATCATAAACTTGCTAAACTATTTATTAGTAACATAAATCAATGTTCAACCATCATCCCTACTGTATCGTTAAGCCCGATTTTCACAAAAACAGTACGTTAAAAATGAGATAATTTAGAATGATAATAATTTCGTCGTTCTACGCTACTAAGTTTCTTCATTGTTCTTGTGGTTAGCTAAAATGCGGAAATGTGCACATGCTTCTGTCTTTATCACAGCCAGTATATTCGAGCACAGAAAGGTTTGGTGAGTTGTTATCATTTATCCAACTTCGACGTGGGATCAACGAAGGTATTGAGTATCCTTATATAAAGAGACAAAAATTCTGTGTTCGATTTTATTTTTTTTCCAGCAAACTTCGCCACTTCTAATCTACCTACACGACAGTCACGCCTTTGGTGCTGCTCACTTTGTGGCCAACGTGTTGTGTTCTCGTCGGTTCTCCAGCAAACTGTTCGATCATGGCTTGTATATATGGCCACTGGATGTGACCGATGTGAGAAAGAATACCACTGTGATCACGGAAGCGCGATACTGCACCAAGTTATTGGTCAAGTGTCATCAACCTGATCCCGTGAATGGCATAGCAAGGGTTGTGGAAGAGCAAATGAAACAAAGATCGCGAATGAAATCTTGGAGCCTGACGCCGACCAAACCACTCAAGCATACAAAACGCTGTCTACCCCAAAGAACTGAAGGTCTTGGGCACCTCCAAATGACTTCTGCCAATAATGTGGGCTCCCCAAGTAAAATCGCTGAATTTAACTGGAAAGCAACAGGAAGTTTGGAGTCCGCTGAAAAACTGTTACAATACTTTGAAGGTCACCCAGCAAATGAGACGTTCGGACATATCTTTAAGGTATGGTACATCATGCTGTACTTGGAGTTATCAAGCAACAACAATTGAGAAGAACACTCAGACCTATTTTGTCAGCTAATTAATGAAAATGAATATATCCACTGAGTATGAGTCTAAGTACAAACTGTGGATCAGTCTACAACTATACAAAAGAACAGATTCAAAAATGAGTGAAAATAAGAACGCAGAAAAATGTAGGGCAGAACAGAAGAATATGACCAAACCATGTAAAAAGTGATCAATCTCCGTTAAATTCACCTTGTTACTATATCTTTAAGCTTTGGATTATTACTCTGCCACATTTTTTTCTAAGTGGAAGAATTTAAAACGATTGCTGAAAATAATCACAGTAATGGGTTTAACAACACTGTAGCAAGTCGTTTCGATTTGTGTTCATACTGTTCGATGTATCTGACCAGGGACCTTCAACAGATGACACGAGTTCATATTGGAAATTACCACTCAGTTCAGCAATAACTGGTATGACTGGCGTGAACTTAGCTTCATCGGTAGAGACACAAATGCAAAATCCCTGACCACTCACATAACACACTAGGCACAGCGTGAAGAGTGTTTTTCTTGGGTTTCGTTAAACGTTACTCAAATCGCCGCTCGTCAATTCCATAACATTTTCTCATTTTTCAACGTTTTCTTTACAACTGTAAGCCCCTCAACACATCTTGTTCTCTGGCTAACGCAGCGATAAGAGTTCATGGGCGAGATCTACCTCATGATAAAAATCGGTGAATGTATGTTACGTTGCACTTTGTGTAAACTTGCAGAAATAGAATAACCGTACTCCTCCCTAAGCCTAATGATCCGAAGCTCCAACCTGGCATGCACACTTTCTGCAATTAAAATTAGTCCAATATAAGGGAGGTTTCCGGGTGGTAACTCGCTGTAGGCGAAGTGAGACAAACAGCATGATACAGAAGCCGTATATACGGAAAAGTGACATTTTCACAGAACACAAGCTGCACCAGCTCAACAATGGTAATAGCTTCTCGCCTATTGATTGGTAGTCCAGGAGTTTGACGTTTACATGTATTACACCCTACGTGACTGATTGAAGTTTCCATTCTACCAGATCTAAAATAGTGCACTGGAACATATTGCCGGGGCATGTTCCATTCAAAACCAGGTGTTTGTCTTAAAGAAATGAGAGAACTGCTATGCTCTGTTGATAAGTTTTAATTAGGGCAAAACTCGAGTTTAATGCTTCTTTTTACGATGTGTCAGACGAACAGTCAATCCGAAGGTCAATATTGTGATTAGTGTTCAGACAGTGGTCTTCACTCCACCACACGCCGAGGTAAACAGTTATCATAGCGTGAGAGTTTAAATCTTACGTATTGTGTTTCACGTTTCCGAACGTCTCGTAGCTACGAAGCCACGTAGCTCAGCTGGTAGAGCGCTTGCCGCGTTTGGGCACGGTGTTTCTGTCGCTGGTTCGAATCCAGCCGAAATCCAGATTTTTCGTAAATGGATCTCTTCTAACTTATTTATAGTTGTTAGGTGCGTAGTGACCGATCGTACTTCTGGCCTAGAATAGTCTAAAAATACGTTTTCTGTATTCATCTGTATCAAAAGTGTGGTGTTTTATGTACAGTTGTCGAAAGCCTAGTCATGTTAGTTACATAGTTTGTATGCGTTAGCAATTTTCTACCTTGTTTTTGAATCTAGCCGGTTGTCTTCGTAAACCTATCGATGGATAATCGGGAGGTAATTTCCAGCTATGCGATCTCTCACCCCAAAGTTGATCGTTTTAATGGTTAAAAATCCTCAGTATAGCAATCAGAAAACAATAGTGTAATGAACAAGCTCGTTTTCGGTTATTCATCATCAAGCTAATTACGTAACAATTTATATGAAACAGAGTTGTCAGGTCGAAACGAACAAAAACAAGTAGCAAGTTCAAGTGAGGTCAGACATGACATAGGCACACACGCAGACAATGTTTTGATACGATTTCGTCACAATTATAACACAAATGAAACCATGGCGCTTAGATTGGTCGTGGTGTTGGTGGTCGACCATGGCAACTTCAAAGTTTGACCAAAACGCTTTTGTGCGCAAAAGGGTGGACGATGATGGGTAACCAAAAAACGAGCTTGTTCACAACACTACTGTTTTTGGTAGTTTTTAACGATCACTACCGTATGATTCAAAACATCTGAGAGATTGTGATAAATCTGCAGGTGAATTCACATCAGATATTTCTCATCCTCTACATTTCGACCTACCCATGCAGTACAACGACCTCGCCTATATGAAGTACACCATGTCCTCCTTCTTGTTCCAGTTCTTGATTACAAACTAATACTATGTATAATCATCCTCTAATCTCGGTAATCAAACGGTTACTTAGTTTTTATGTTATTACGGTTCAGGCAAAGAAGTGTGCCTCATGTTTTGCTTCTATCTCCCAAAACTTGATTAAAGTCGTCCATTAGACAACAATGAATTTTCGTTTTTTGGACAAAAAAACTAGTAACTCGACCTGACCCGATTTACTCAGAAGCTGAAGTGATATTCATAAATCAGATGTTTGTGAAACAGCCCGATTTTATTTTCCGATTCCAGATACCTATTCTGCCAACACTCGTCAACGTCTACTATACGAACAAAATGTTTTGTATCACACACATTTTGTTACCCTCAGCAACCACGAAAGAGGCAATGAGCTGGTTGAGCAGCGTGTTGAAGTTCTTCTATCGCTTGAAACCACGCACCGGTTAAAATTGGGATGCAAGTCAAGCGCAATTTGAGATGCAAACTTTGCTTATATACTTTCAACGGTTTTCTTTTTCATACGTTCAGTCATTGAGTTTAAGGTACATTTAATATAACTGAGTGACTTGAAAACGTGAATAAAACCGCAAAAAGTATTCTTTTTCCCTTGCGAACTACCGACTGATGCAATGTGGCGAACCATCGTGACATGGAGAACATTTGCACGAATAGAATCTAATGTTCCACAATGCGAAAGGACCAGCAAGGAAATGCTTTCTGTTGGTCAATTTGGGTACGAATCTTGAAAGTAACTACGAAAGTACAGCTGGTCATTAACGTGTTTCGCTATTAACGATCGGTCAGTTAATGCTGTAAACAATAGCGTCTAGTAAAATTAGTTAGCAATGGGTATTTTTCGCATAAAAATAAACTTGTGTTTATTGTAGACACCGATGTAAAGTGTATACGCTCCTCAATTAAGCTGAGTCCCGAAATCAACATCAGTTCCCAGGATGTAATGAAGGCGGGTCCCAAAATATTGGGAACAGTAGTGTTGTGAGGTGCTATCGTACTATACTACTCACACCACTGCTATTCAGTAGTGGGGTCAGAGAATTGATTTTGACATTGAAGTGGTTGCAGGAAAAATACAAGAAGGAACATTGGAGTGCAGCCTCGCATGAGATGGTTCTCGGTACGTAAAGGAACGTAAAGCAACTGAGCATTGACGTCTGTGACAATCGTAACGGTCTGGGCCCAGTACTGTACGCAGATAAATGTTTTTGTTCATTGTCATGTTTAAACGCATAACCTATGTGTTACTTTCTTGAATAAATGACCCTTGCGCCATCCACATTCTTGGCTGTCAACAGCAGTATGTCCCACAGGGCTCTTGTGACCCACCCGGTCGTTTGGTAGAAAATCTTAGGGACATGGCAACAATTTGGGTTCATAAGTACAAATATACTTTGTTCACTGAGTTGCTTGTGATGTACTGTTTGTGACAGTGTGACTGACATGAATATTCTGACACTTCCCATTACACAACTGTTAGATTATTTCAATTTCCTTTACAATTTGATACCCACAAATCAACAATAGATGTTCCATGTTGTCGTGCCTTATTGCCTTCTGCAATTTATATCCGTTTGGCCGTTAGTCTACTTAAATCAATCCCGATCATCACATTTTTCCGTCGCGCTCTGGGACTGGTTACTGTAATGGATCAATTTCAATTGAAATCAAATGCTCGTGAAGTGAAAAATTATTTGGAGATATTTGAAATTCGGTGTCTCACAAAATGCGATTTAGATGGGAAGAACATTGCATTCTTCCTACATTTCTTTGGCAAGGATGTTTATGTTCTTGTCAAAAACCTGCCTTTTTCAGGGCTGCTGAACAATATTATCTATTCTGCACTAAACGAACTACTTCCCCAAGATTTCAAACCAGCAAAGTTTGTGCCAGCTGAAGAGACCAAATTCAATATTCAAAATTTTAGTTTATCCGTGATTTCGTTCTACAGTTTCAAACACAAACAGCTAAATATGATTACAGTATCCAGTTAGATGATTAGCTTCATGACTGATTGATTGTTAGTATTAAATTGTCAGCGTTACAACAGAAACTTCTCTTGCATTCTGACCAAAAGCTTCAGTCCATACGTAATGTATGTGAACCGTACGGGAAAGCAAAAGAACTTGCTATAACCACTGAGGTTATCCTGTAGAATTATCATAAAAGTAACAATTCAAGGCCAAAACAAAATCACAAACTCAAACCACGCCATTATTTTCGTGTGCCAAAATTATTCGTTCAATCATCTAACGGAGAAATTGCGAACTCACTGATACAACAATTCGAGAATTGTTTATTTTGTGCACGCAATCTTTCTCGGTATTCTTGTGGCAGAGTGTGTCATATCGATATGTAAGTCCAAACGTTAGTATAACTCAACGATGAATTCTAATTCTAATCTTCGACTCCTCCTCTATCTGTTTTGTCCCAAAATACTTCTTATGTTTTGAAAATACTGTGACTGCTTCTGTCAAAAGTCACAATTTCATCATTGATATATGTACTACTGAGTCTTGATCTCGTATTCATAACTAGTTACATTTTACCCTTATGCTGTTCTTTAGCCTGCGCAAGTTAACGTTCTTGGTATAAGCGGTCATCCAATGCCTCTTGTAGATTGTTGTACTGCATTGACTAAGTTGGCTCATACTAGCTCTTATAGTGCAACCAAGAAATGAATTGAGAGTGTTACAAACCAATCTACAATAATTGTTCACGATAAATTCCACTGTGTGTTGGAAGAATATTCCTCTTGAATAACAGAGAAATCCCAGTGAGTTCAGTTCTTCCAGCGTACTAAATTCGACTGTTGCCACAGTTAATTCCTAATAACAATGATCACTTGCAAGCAGAAGCCAAGACGCGCGAGGACAAAGTGTGCAATGCTTCAAACAATAGACAAGTAGTTTATATGCACAGTTCACGTAACAGGTATGCACAATAGTGTGCAACAAGAGACTAAAGGCTAACAGACTCTACACTTTATCGACTGCCAGTTTTTAGTTTCAAGCTCAGGGCTTTCTATTCTTGGACTTAAAATTTTACACTCACTTCATTCTGACATTTTTCTGCTAACGTTAGCGAATGAGACTGGTCACGACAGGGATGTGAATACCGAAAGTGATACTCGAGGCTTCGGCGGATCCAGACATTCTTAAAAGACGGATCATTTCATTAGTTTTACGAGAACCTGCTCGCAAACGGTTGCAATCCATTTGTGATAAAGAAGTAACAATACCAGTTGAATCATCAAACTGGGCGACTGCGATGGCGACGCCATTGAAATCCGATGAAATTCTACCGAGGAATTTTGGCAACTACACGCTGACGTTGAGTACACCTTTACTGCAACGTATTTGCGCAACAGAAAACTCGAAGACTTACTGTATCGCTTGTCAAGTTATGAAGTCTGTTCGTAAATCGTTTTAGAAGATGCCTATCTTTAGCTACCATCTGGTGAAGTGTCAATCGATTTGACAGCGATTACTGCTCCATTTGGATTGCATCCATGCAATTTTCAAACAATTGATTCAAATGCTTCGCCAGCTGTTCAGTTCAGTTTCCAGGGTGAAACGGCTTCAGCCAGAAATTTTCCAGTTTCTTGCGCCAGTAAGCTTATGAGGGCACCCAGTGCTGCGACGATAATGAGAAGAGGTTCTTCACTTCCATGAGTTAGTATGAGGGCTACCAGATAAAAGCTGAGGAGTTCAGGTTGTCAGTGCCATCAGAACATAACAAGTTCACAGTTACCACCGATACACACAAGTTTATCCTCCCATTGAAATGACGTGAAACAAGGGTTAAGTGTAAGGCCAATGCGGGTTTGATTCCTATAACCTATACATTCATATGTTAAGACTAACTTTGTAAATGAAGCAAAAGCAATGAATAAGATTTAAAAGAGATAACAATAATAGAAAATAGATACGAAAATTTGACTAACTTAAATTTAGGACATGGAAAGTACTTGGGAAACTCATCCAAACTAAACCCTTACAACAAGTCCGGGAAGAAAGATGGCCAGCACTCATCTAGCTTTCTTTCGAATTATGTCCCACTACCAGAGGATACTACACTCTGTGGAAGCATGTTCCAACAGTTGGTGACTCGACCTACGAAGAAGTTGGCCCTAAGTGATGTAGCGACCCTCTTCTTCTCCAACTTGAGACTGTGGCCCCAGAAGTGTGAGTTTGTATGCAGGCTGAACAGAGATTTTGCCTCAAGTCCGGTTATTCCCTTAAGAATCTTGAAAGTTTCTATCAAGTCTCCTCAAACTCTCCCTCGCGCAAGAGAAAAGAGACCGAGTTTTCCTAGCCTGTCTTCATACTTTGGCGAAAAGGGGTCCATTAAAGCACAATCTTTATTGCCCAACTCGCTAGTTCACATGCTACGCGCGCGCTCGCGTTTATGAGTCAGCATTCCAGTCCACAACACTCCCAGGTTTCCGTTCGCGCGTCGTGTGCACTTCTACCCGGTTTAGGTGTGTGAATGGCGCCTTCTACCCGGGGGTTTTCTGCCTGCTATTCCTCGTCCGTTGATCCGATTTCGTTGAGCGATAGCTTGTCCGATCGCTCGTGCTGTCCTCCGTCTATCTACTATAGGCTTTGAACGTACTCTACAGCCGTATCGAGATATTCCTGAGAGTGTTGGAATGATCACGCCTTCAATTTGGTCATCCATCCTATTTCGGCTGCCACGTCTCGCCCGTTGGTCCGATCCGGTCGAGCGATGACTCATCCGGTCGCCCACGCCGTTCTCCATCCGCTCACCGTGGGTTTTTGAACGCACCTCCCCCTGTGTTTGGGTATTCCGCCGAGAGTTGGAATGCTCGCACTTCTTGCCTGACAGTTCACCCCAATACGAGTTACCTCATGTTCCACCATGCAGACTTGTAAAACTCCTCTGAACTTTTTCAAGTACCTTTATGTCGTTTACTATATGCGGGCTCTAAGCCTGCATGTAGTGCTGCGTGCACGAAAGAGATAAAGCACGCTAGAAGAAAATCTGTGATTACAAAACTCGATTACAGATAGAAGAGATCGACAGTGAACGTCGTGTGACTGACGGTTATCATTTATGAATAATAACACAGTTATTGGGCTTGCTGCATGACAACGGTAAATTGGCATTGGGCGTAAAAGATTGTTGGTGAGTAGCGCGCTTAACCGGCAAGATAGTATCATCTTGTAACAAACTTATATCTATTATCTTCGTAAAGATCGAGCGTTCGTAAACACGGTTGTGAGCCTGCACTTCCGGTGAATTTGGCCTTTTTACAGGCCGCTTCACTTGAGACATGAAGCTTTTAAAGGGAAACGAAAAAAACGTGCAATGGACCGAGTTTTTTGGCGATTCAGCGATTAATACACAAATTCGAGGCAGATGCTCAGGATTCCAGGATCCAATCGGTTGTTCTTGGCCAGCGTCAAGCGGGCGTCTGTTGATCTGGAAGGCAGTAATTGAAAACAGGGTATAGCATCACTCTTGGGGATTACAGTAAATAGCAGAAAAAAAGTCAGACTACCTGCATAATAAACTTTTTTTGGAAATGGGAGTCACGTAATGTTTTAAGACGATGTCTCGAAGCGCTGCTAACGAACTCAGGAGGAAGACTGTTCCAAAGGTTAATAATCTTGTAAGAAAAGAAATGCTGCCTAAAGAAGGTCCGAGGAGAAGCTTGAAAAACTTCTAGTTATGTACTCGCCGGCCGTAATTATTCGTTATGATGATAAACTGTTCAACGAGATCTATTCAAAAAAGGAAGCATGTAAGAATTAAATCAAAATTCAAGTGGGTATAGATCAAGAATTTCAAGTCGGGATTCGTACGCGACATTTCTTAGGCCCGTGACTAGTTTGGTAGCC
>JTDE01000380.1:279853-290251 GCA_014338405.1 Paragonimus skrjabini miyazakii
GCTATTTATTCGTTTAGGGCCTGGAGTTCCAGCTTTATTTTGGTCAGAGTCCACTGGTATTCATCTATCCTATTCCCCATAGAAGAAACAGAAGGACATAGAGTGCTAAGAAGAACAACTCCGCATTTACAGTCGCAGGATTTCTAAGTCGCTTCACTTTTCGTGACGCGTGTAATGCGGCGCCTTGACTTTCGTCAAACGTGCAGCTCATGCAGGTAAAATTCAAAGCAGATGAGGAAAGTTGTTCACACTGGCGTTCGTTGAGGCCAGCGCATCTGAAGTGATACCAATTCTGTCTACCGTTTTGTACAAACATTTTGCATCCATAACGGCCGCAAATGCTCACTGCCTCAGTCGATTGAGTCCAAGCACTTCTGGATTTGACTCGTGTCGTTGTCAATGGAAACATGCAATACGCAATACATAGGATACAGAAACGGATATAATGCAACACAAAAGTTTCAATACGTAATGATTCGGTATGTTATTCGGTAACGAATAACAGTAATCGAATGCAATTTTTGATGCACAGGGCACAAATAGAGCAACAAAATGCGTGGACAATAACAGCGAGAAAATTTGAATCAAATTTCGATTTACCCGCACAGCGAGGGTTGTTCAACATCGTCACACGAATGAGATACGCAGTGCTCATTATATACAACTACGTCGTCACCATACAAAAACAAAGTGATTGACGAACTTCAGTATCAGGTAGTGGGGAGTGTGAATACATGACATATATGAAGAGTGGGAAAGGATGTATATGGATAAAAATGGGTTCAAAAAGTTTTCATAACAGTCGTTTCGTAAGCGCTTTTTCAGAACAACCGGTCCGAAATACAGAAAAAATTGCATGCACTCGGTGGCTTTCCACCTTTCATGTGAAACAAAGGAACAACGTATTCTGGGAAAGTAGACCGTGAGACACTTAAGGTAAGAGGCCTTTTGCATACTTGCTGAAAGGTGAACACCACGAACGATATCGGATCAATGTCAAATCATAACCAAGTACTTAACAACTCCAAGGGCTACAAAATGCACGGGATCCAGAGTGAATTGTGATACCATACCAATAGAAAGTTCAGTTAAAGGAGTTAAACCGATGTGATTTTCATCGTCAAGTTGTCTCCGAACACTAGAATTCGTCCTTAGTTCTCTCACAGAAACAGAAAAGGCTATTCTTCTACTTTCGTAGTACACAGCTCTCTGTGTGCAATTGCCGCAGCCGCGGTAGCCGCTGTGAACTTTGGTCATTCCAAAGCTAAACCTGCAAGTTTAGCTTTAGAATACCCATGGGTATACTCTGTAGTGAGATCACCTTCGACGTCCCCAACATCCTAAACTCTCCGCAGCGTGAGAGTTGCCTCACCAGTACCACCGCCCTTGCTCACATCACCTTCTGAATGCAAATTTACTATAAACCGCTAGCATCAAAGTTAGGGCTTTGACGTAGGTATCGCAGGTTTACTCGTAACTATATTAGGAATCTGTGCCATATCTACCATTGTAGGCTACATTCACTAGAATAACAATGTTTTAGCTACTACCGTTGGGAACGCCGCCCAACCAGGCCGACACCTGTTTGAATCCCGGAGGTCAACTGAAATTTCCGTTGACGTTCGTCCTGTCTGGCGGTTGCTGTGCGGTTGTGCTGAATGTTCTCTCACGTCCAGCTCCCTAGCGCCCTTATTCGTTGCGTTGAAGTCCGCTTGTGTACGGTGAGTAAATAAATGAATAAAGTTTGTTTGCAAATTCACCGTCTTCTCACTATCACTTCCGATCCGTGTTAATATAAGGCTGGGGAAACCTTGGGTGTACGAACCCTGGAGCTAGCATCACGAAATATGTATATAAATGTATATATGTACGTGAATGTTGATACACATGTTAAAAGTGTATGAATATATATATATTCATATATACGACTTTTGATATAGTGCAAATGCACACAATTATATATTTATGTTATATACAATGCGTAGTATTCAGGATATGCATACAATGTGTAAAATATATGTATATATATTATATATATTTGTATACCTATAAGTATATAATCACATAATTTCAACATGTTTATATATTCACACACTCTTGTTTGTATATATGTATTTATACATTTATACACTCATATATGCGTGTACGTTGAAAGTGTGTGAATATGCAAATTTATATGCTTTCACCGTGTATTCACATAAATATATAAACATACATTTATATATATATATGTATATACCGGAATATAAAGGGAGACGTGGGTACACATACTGGAAGCATTTGGATATACCTCCATACATATATATGTATGTATATGTGAATACATATACACGCATATCGGTATAATTCTCACCAGACAATCGACAATAGCTGCTGCAAACCCGCTTGCCTATAAATGAGTGCAGCTTGTGAAACCACTTTGGCCCTGAATAGGATAGTGGGTTCTTTCATTTCACACTGCGAAGCACCGTTTCTTTTTTCTTCCATTCCCGAAAACGACCCTTTCTCTTTCCAGTTGGTCACGTTGCACGGTTCACGGTACCGGAGTCCAAGCAGGTATAAACCGGTTGAGATCCCCTGTTGTCGGCACACGAGTGATGACACCAACCGCAGTCTTCACCACACTATACCAAATGCACGTTACAACGTCCAACTCCACGGGGTCCTTCCTCTAAAAGCGTATCTGACGGTTACGCCGACCCATAAAACACACCGACTCTTGTAAGAGCTAGCAAGGAGTCGGATCCCAGTAAGCGTACAAAAAATCTAAAGTCGGTCGGACTCTGGCCAGAGTCGTTTCAGAGTAGGCTAAAATTGGTTCCCAGTTGACCAGAATAGCAACCGTATCGACCAGTCACGCTGACGGCACCTTTTTACATTCCCAGTTATCTGCTTCAACTACCAAAACACTTCGAACCTCACCTACTGCAGTGCTTATGGACTGCTAACAATAGTCCATAAGTTTCCCCGATTTCTCTTCCTAAGGATCGGTCTTATTTGACAAGAACTGGGAAGCCAATTAAGGGGGATCATCCTTGTCTTGAAGCGTTTAGTTCAATGGGTTCAGTGGGTGATGGACGGAAGTAGAAAGCCAAGGCTTTTGATGGTTCCGTTTCTCCAGGCGAGAAATCTCTCCCAAGTAGCACACCTCATATGGTTCCTGTGGTGATTGCCACTGAACCTATTTCTCATTATTGTTGTTTTATTACATTATTGACAATCAGTTGTACAACTGCGCCCGAGGGATAAATTACTTACTTTGCCTAGTTCGGTTGTTATTACTATTGTGTCGAAGCTAGCTCTGGAGTTCAGTTAAGTTAACTACCTCATTTCTGTATTCCTGGAATAATCACAGTTGGCGTCGCGGACTTCTGTAAATTTCTACGATGGATTCCTGTTCACTTCAAATTTTGAATGTTCATAATTCGTCGAGAGAAATTGATGACTACTTAGAAAGCTTCAAAATATGGTGTCTCACGGGCTAAGAACTGAAGGCGGAAAAGAAGTCCGCTCATTTCCCCGCTTGGTGAAAAACTCGTCATTTACTGATTCACCGATTTCTCTTTCTTACGAATCTTCGAAGAAAATGTTGCTTTCACATGTCTAGCTTGCAAACTTTGAAGCAGCTAAGCGAGCTAGATTCCATACGCCCGTGAAGAAAGAAAATCAGGGTATCAGACAGTTTATTCTCGAAATTCAGAATCTTGCCGCTTGGTGTAATTTCGAAGACCAATTACAGACTTAACTCCGTGACCGTTTAATTGCTGGAATAAATTTGCGTGATCTACAACAGAAGCTTTTACTGCTTCCGACTTCCACTTTCCAGCCAGCTAGGACATTATGCGAACAGTATCAAAATACCAAAGCTGCTATGAAAGATGAATCGATGGTTTTATCCAACAACAACAACGTGGTACGATCAGAAGACCAGCAAAGATGGTTGTCTGAAAAAGTAAATACTGGAAATGCAATTAATGATAGTCACCCTTCGCCGAGCCATATGTTGCCCGTCAGTGGAACGACGGTAAGTCATGGTAGCAAGCACTTTCAATCCGTTTGCCATAGTTCAAAGTCTTCTTTTGCACATTTCAGTTGTGACGATGATAACTTGAATTCTGACTTTCCATCCATTGTTCTTACTGTGATTTCTATCAATTCTCTTGATTCTACGCACCATATAACAAAGTCGTTTACTGTTAACGGTGGTCCCAGACATTCCTCCATCGTTGACACTGGTAGTATTGAATCTTTTATTTCTGTCGCTTGCGTGAATCGGCTGGAACCTACTGTTATCTTGAAACCTGCCAACCTGTCTGTTAAGGGTATTACTGGACATGACCTATTCTTGGCGAATGTAAACTATAACTCATAGATGTGCAGTCCGCAACTTACTCATGTTCATTTTTTGTAAGTAATTCTAGTCCGTCCATTATCGGTCTTAGGTGAATGAAAATTTTGAAGCTGTCTCTTATATTGTCTGTTAAATCTTCTGAGAATGAAAGTTCCTTTTCTTAGTCTGTTTCAGATTTAAAATCAGTTAGTGAAAGAGTATCTGCAATCCGCCCGGCGCAGACAAGAATTCCTGAACGTATGAAAAAGAAGCAACGTCAACACTACTGCCCGGACTTTCATTTGAACTGCGGAGGATGTGATGATTGTCACTGAACCTATTTCTCATTACTGTTGTTTTATTACATTGTTGACAATAAGTTGTACAATTGCGCTCGAGGGATAAATTACCTGCTTTGGTTAGTTCGGTTGTTATCACCATTGCGTTGAAGCTAGCTCTGGAGTTGGGCTTAGTTAACCACTTCATTTCTGTATTCCTGGAACCATTACAGTTCCTTAGAGGACCTTGTGCCCTGCTAGCACAGTTGGGGCTAATTTAGGGTAAATCCCTAATTCGGTCTAATGGACCAATCCGGAGACCATTTGGGGATTTGTTAGGGATTTGACTCACGTTCCCTAATTTAGCCCTAACGAGCGTGACGCATTAATTTTCTGATTGGTCAATTCCCCGTACCCTAATTTTGCCCTAAATTAACCCTAAACTACCTAATTTAACCCTAAATTAACCCTAAATTACCCCTAAATGACCTAATTTACCCCTAATCTACCCCTAAATGACCTAATTTACCCCCAAGCGACCTAATCTAACCATAAATCACCTCGAATCGACCTAATTTACTTTTAAACGACCGAATTTACCCCCAAATTGCCCCGAACGCACCTAGTTTACCCCTCCATTACCACGAAACACCCCCAATTCACCCACAAAATAATCTGAAACGACGTATTTAACCTTACTTCACGCCCGAAAACAACTAAATGCAACGTAATCGATCCGATCGGATCCAGAATAACGTACGTCCATCATCTAGCAAGCAGTACACAAACGTCGTTGAACGCGGTAAACGTGAGAACGCGTTCTTACGCTGTCATACACTGAGTGGGAAGAAAACCAATAGGGAATGAATAGTGGGAGTTTATTACAGTAAATTAAATATACAATAAAGGATCTCCTGACGTACATCTCAAACTTCCGCATGTGATTCTCGCTCCTGAAAAAAAACAAGCGAAAATCACTGTTATGAAGTGAAACAAAATGCAGACAAGACTACGTACTTCTGGAAATTATTACCTGAGGCAACATAATAATACAATAGATTAAGACTTATGGTTTGCACAAGTGAACGCCATTGAATATCAACTTCATGTGAAAACACATGACATACCCACAGGTGACACACACTTTCCGTAGGTGAGATTCATAAATATACAGATCACTTCACTGTCATTGCTTCCAAACTCAACCTCAGGCTGCATGATAACACAATAGATGAAGCCCCATGGGGCTTTTGGAAGCTGGCGTTGTGTATAAATAAGGTTTGATCAGGGGGACAAAATGAGGGCTGGCCCCAAAATTATTTCACTGCGCCAAAGCTCACCTGCGCACCCGATTTCGCTCTTCTCTCAACTACTATGCATTATTCTTTTAAATCTTCCGTACCCATTGCCGCATAGCACCCGCATTACTCCTTAATCTACCGGACAGTCCGCCAATGCGAGAATACAAGCATCAATGAACGAAGCGTTGTAAATGCGTGCACATTTATTGTCCATCATTCTAAATGTACAAAATGGTTTTTCGGATCACTACGCTGGTTTCTCCGCATACACTTGGTTGACAGTGCAACTGAGGCCTTTGATCACAGATCATTATTGTTCATATAGATTACATATTTCAAAAGTATCTGCAAAATGTGGATAGTATAGTGTAAGTTGGGACGTCAGTGAAGCATGGTAACCCAGGGTCGTTGTTTATGTGGATAAAAATGCAAGAGCAAGCAGTTGGAATTATTGCGCAACAAGCGACATCTAGTGTTTGGAAGGCAACTTATGGTTGAGGTTTCACACTAGATATAACACAGTTAAAATTTCAATGCAGCTTATAAACGGAAACACACGGTTATATATGATTATCCGTCTTACCTGATTTGCGGACTTGTAATTTAGGTACACGTATTCCAGTGATCTGAAATGCGAAATGAAATGAAATGTGATGACGGTTAACATAACGAGGCACATTATTTTGTACTACATGTGAAAATCGGTCGTAATTTCTGTTGCATATTGCTAAGATCTCACTTCTATGGTGGAGATGGGTATGCAGCATGCGAACCTGAAAACGCTTCTTTAAAATTTTACATATTTCCTCGTAAAGACACCAACAGCGAATATGATAAACATTTATTATTTATTGAAGGTACGTAAAATAGACATCTCTATGAGGAATACCGAAAC
This sequence comes from Paragonimus skrjabini miyazakii, assembly GCA_014338405.1. NCBI lineage: Eukaryota > Metazoa > Platyhelminthes > Trematoda > Plagiorchiida > Troglotrematidae > Paragonimus > Paragonimus skrjabini miyazakii. The sequence continues at coordinate 286,658 of JTDE01000380.1, forward strand.
ATCCACCAATGCTACCAATAATCCGTTTGGTGCAGGTGATGGGAGAAGCGGTGGTATCCAGATAAGTGAGCAGATCACTGGAATTGAAGTGATGGTCAGAGACTGGGGACACCATTAAATGGTTCTATAGTGGATCCAAACACTACACAAAATTTAGGTGTGAAAACGAGTTCAAAATGTAGTGAAAATGAAAACAACTGATTTGCATTGGTTCGCAAGGGTGCGTAGCTTTAGAGTTCCACTCCAACGAATGAAGGTTTCCAGGCTGCGTGTAATCGGTGGACCGTGAATATCTTTGTTATCTTTTAGTGAAATTTTTTTTATACCTATCACACTTGCTGAAATTTTGTGGCATGTTGCAGTTTCTAAAATATCAGAATTTTGTTCCCTAGAGATTTCTGTTTTAGTCTCCTGAAGACGTAAGCAAGGAATTTGCGGTAGTTCAATGGCATAGGGTGTAACTGCACAAGCCAAGAATCTAGTGAGTAATCGTTGGCTAACTGTTCCCTTGTGTTTGCCGTTTCAGATATGCAGACGAGGGACGTTAATGAGCAAACAGGAACAAGACACGTACCGAAGAATTGCACTTACGAGGTCAGCAAGTTCCCCGAACCCCGTTTGTAATTGACTTGTGTAAAAGACTGAATGGAGTGAAAGAGTTGTACCCTGTTTCTGTTTTGTACCACACACGATACACACGCTGTTCTCGCGGCTCGTTGTTCTTGTTGTTCCGGTGTTCTGTTGAGTGACCGTTTGTTGTGTGTAGGGACTACTCCGTGTATCCTACGTTGACCGTACATTATCGTATCCGTTTCAGCGCGTCCGTGCGCATCGAAGATTGTGTTGATCTCTTGTGCATTACAAATTTGGTGACAAGGGTGAGATCGTATTTATAAATGCCTCATTCCAACAACAAACGTGAACGATCAGGGGATATTGCCCAGGCCACAGTACATTACATGCCACAATTTCATCGCATTTTCGTCCGCCGTCAATTTTTGAGGAAGATTCGAATCTAATGCTGTGGAAAAGCAAAATCTCAGTTTATTTTCGACGGTTTCAGTGGAACACCAAACAGCAGTTATTTTCAGCTGCCTCAGTGATCGTGTCCATGAGATACTAATGTCAATGAACGTTTTGTCACCTCATCGTTAGAGGAAGTTTGGGAGAAGTTATTTGCATTCTTTCCATCGACAGAAAATTTGGCATTGGCGAAGGACTCATTTTGGAACAAAAAGCAACTCATCGATGAGTCGGTTGATCAGCTTGCTAACAACTTGCGGGTGCTTAGCTTCAAGGCGTTTCCAGCAAACACCCTTCTGGAGAGAGAGTCATTTATGCTACAGCGGTTCACTAGTGGAATCGGGAATGTAAAAACGAGAGAAAAGTTCATTCGAAAGGAGCCAAGATCAATGAAGGAGGCCTTGAGTACAGCCAGAACTTATGCGGCTGCGGCAAACGCAACCGGAAGCTCTTTGGACAGCACCTTCGGGGCAATGGCCATCAGCGTAGCAGAATCGAAGCCAGCATACAATGTTTCGGACAATCATAGGCAGTCCTCTAATTGTATATACTGTCAGCGCTTTGGGTCTGCTGCTCAGCGTTGCGGTCACAACCCTCCTCTTAGGTCTCCGAGATCCCGTGGATACTGGCCGCCTTCCAGAAAAACAAATCAAGGATTCACCGCTGCGCGGGGTAAGTCGCCCAGTAATGTTTTGTTCGTGCCGCCTGTATCATGTCAGAATAGCCACTCATTGTTGTTTTGATCGGTTGGACTAAATGGGTGTGCGGCGTTGACGATAATAGATACTGGCGCGGCGTGCACTGTGGTCCGTTCATAATTTTGTCCAGAGGTCAGACCGTACCATCGAGAACTCCGAACTGCAAACGGTATGGTCCTCCAAACGAAGGGATCCTCAAGGATAAACGTGATCATATGGAACAAGACGGTCTCACAAGAGGTATGTGTCTCTGATGCCATTCCTTGGGATGGCATAATTGGCCTTGACATTCTCGTTAGAGCAGGGCGCACCATCGACTTGCAACTGCGGATGTTGAGAGTAGGTGGAGAGTACGTCAAATTACCGTCTGGCATGTCCCTTACAGAGGAACCAAACCCTGATTTGTGATCATTAGAAGTAGCACCCGTCGACCTGCAGGCACAAGTAGATTCCTTTCTCTCTTCTTGTAATCGGGAAGTTTCAGAGGAGGCCGTTGGACAGCTGAAAGCTGTAGTGCTTGCTAATGAATCTGCTTTCGCATGGGAGGGTGCACCACCGGGTAGATCGAGTCGTATACAACATCGTATTAACACCGGGGAGTCGGGTCCGTTGCGTCAACCGCCCCGACGCATACCTGCGTTGTATCGTGATCAAGTTTCCGAAATGATCGATGACATGTTGGCGCGCGACGTAATTCAGCCGTCAACATCCCCATGGGCTTCTCCGGTGGTGCTAGCAAAGAAAAAAAGGGTTACTCCGATTGTGCGTTGATTATCGTCGTCTAAACAATGTCACCCGGAAAGACTGTTTCCCAATCCCCAGAATTGACGATACGTTGGAATCCTTGGGAGGTTCCAAACGGTTTTCTACGTTGCATCTGGCCTCAGGTTACTGGCAGGTAGAGGTCCGCCTGAGCGATTGCGAGAAAACTGCCTCCACCGTACCTGAAGGTTTATACGAATTTCAGACTATGCCATTTGGGTTAACGAACGGGCCAGCGACCCTCCAGCGGTTAATGTCATCTGTATTACAAGATGTAACACCAACACATTGCTTGGTATACTTGGATGATGTTATTGTTCATGGGTGCACGCTAAAGGATCACATGGCGAATCTAACCCTGGTACTCGAGAGGTTGTCAGCAGCTGGGCTCAAACTAAACCCCCTGAAATGCAAACTATTACAGAGGGAAGTGAAGTACCTCGGACACGTTATTAATCAAAATGGGGTCAGCAGTGATCCTGCGAAGGTTCGCGAAGTTCAAGAGTGGCCAACACCTAGGTCATCGGAAGAAGTTCGCAAGTTTTTGGGACTTGCGGGATATTATCGGCGATTTGTACGCCATTTCTCGGAGGTGGCTGCCCCATTACATCGTTTAACAGAGAAAGGAAGGAGATTCGCTTGGTCAGATGAGCGCCAGAATGCGTTCGATACTTTACGCAAGGCTCTCGCAACAGCACCCATTCTGGCATACCCGGATATCTCGAGAGATGCAGCAGTATTTATCCTGGATACGGACGCCAGTGATTTGGGAATAGGAGCAGTTTTATCTCAACGAAACCCATCAGGCTCAGAACACGTTGTAGCTTATGGGAGCAGATCCCTGAATAAGCATGAACGCAATTACTGCACAACGAGGAAGGAAGTGTTGTCGCTTGTGTATTTTACGAAACACTTCCGCCAATTCTTGTTAGGAAAACAATTTATTGTACGAACGGATCACCAATCTCTCCAGTGGCTGCAAAATTTTAAAGATTCCGAAGGTCAAGTTACACGCTGGCAGGAACAGCTTCAGGAATACGACTTCCAGTGCCTTCATCAGCCAGGGAAGCAGAATGGAAACGCTGATGATTTATCTCGACGGCCGTCGAGA
>JTDE01000381.1:24550-91678 GCA_014338405.1 Paragonimus skrjabini miyazakii
GTTCATTATAGAAAGTATAACAGTTTCTTGTACTTCTTTGTTTACAGTAACGAAACGCATCTAGTTTAAAATATATTCCGTGCTGTAGTTTCACGGATGAACTTTGACTAGTCTGCAGTGAAGCTCGGTCCCTATGTATCTTGCTTATATGGTTCATGTTTCGGACTGTTAATCCGTCAAAAGAATCACCTATCAAGCAAGCGTGTTCTTAGCGTTCTATTACCAAACTAAATACATCACACCTACATGGGTTCGATTGGGATCCAATTTACAATACCACTGGGAGGGGAGATGTTATTCAATGATGTCTGTATAGTTTCATTCACGAAACAGAGTTAGTTCATATCGATCACGTTAGTTGTATGTGACTAACTTGATCGATTGTTGCTAGTCATATCACTTCTATGTAATCATTCTACACTGAGTCTGTATGCACAGCGATGGGGATTCAACATTTTGATCAACCAGTTTTGAGTGCATCGTGGTGACGAGTGCAGACGAAATGCATTGGCCAGTATAGGTCTCTTGATTGTGTCCCGCGGACTCAATAGGCAGATCTGAATGAGTCAGTCGAACTGATTTGGTGGCTTGGTTCAGTCAAAGGTGTGGCATTCGCTAAAAGACAAGGTTTTATCAATTCACAAATTTGCCACGTCGGTCTATGCTCCCGAATAATTTTGGGTAATCGCTCTGTTTGCGTCCAATGTAGATTGTTCCTGCGGTACAAGCAAAACGGCAAACAATAAAAGATGATATGAGCAGAAGGCGTATCCTTCGACTGGTATGAAAGTATACTGACTCTGTAGCTTAGCCACGAAAAATGCTATCAATTACTTACTTCAGTCTCTTGGTTATGTTTTCGATTGAAAACAACAAAATAATTATAGAATCTTGTTTTCACCTTTCAATTAACCTGGCTTTTGTGTTTGGTAGCATATTATTAAGAATAGATATACTAAGTTGGAAGAGTTCCTGGTCTTTTGTTGTATAATTCGAGTATGTGTTCACTGCCCTGTTCATGAAAAGTCGAAGTATAGTCCTCTGTCGTTCTCATGGTGCAAGCCTATGGAGGTTTGTGTAGTGCATCTTTCCTGTTGTCTGTTGTACTGTGCCGCTTTTGGGACGTGACACGAGCGTGACTAAAACAACGAAAGCTGCAAGAGACACCGGTTCCAAGACGAAATGGGAATTCTGTGAGCAGAGTTGAAATGTAGTAAAATGTTAGCAGGGCTTTTTAAATTATCCGCTTTATGGGTAATATTCGTTATGTAAAGTGTACAAGTAGTGACTGATTTTACATGGTCAGCCAATGAACTACTCTGTAGCTTCGCCAAAAGAGGACAATAACGAACCTAGTAGTATTCCCACTGCTCCCTTGTCCTTTGACGCTAAAAAAGAACAAATAAGTGTCTTGTTTTGTTTGTTAATTATCTTCTCAGTATAGATGGGACCCGCATCCTTACCATTTTACTACTTGTCTAAAAAACGAAGTTGTATAATATTTAGTAGCAGGGATACGAGTCAAAATATTTGATAACTCACAGGTAAATCATCGCGGAGTAGCTCAAATTTCACCACAGTTTGATAGACTGGTCAATTTCAGGTTTTCATAAAATCGACTAGTTGGTTTTTGAATTTGAAGAATACGAGACCATCCTTGTAACCAAGCGGTTCCTTACAGGGATAAAAATCGAATAGCATAAAGACCAACAGACTTCGAGTCACAAAATGTGCGATGCTAGAAAGACAAAATATAACGGTACTAGTGTTGTGATCCAAGAACACGGACGGCTCAAGGGTTGTTTATTCGACAAAGCAATACATGGGTTAGGCGTTCAAACAAGACCAGAAATAAAACCACTCGTTTGCACACGGTATTCGACCCCAGACCTCTTCAGTTGCCGCAAACGTCAATGCTCAGTTCCAATGAGTAGCAGGGACCACTATGAGCGATGCCGCACTCTGATGTTCCTTTTTGCATTTTTCCTGTGGCTTGTACGATATCAAAATATATGCTCTGGTCCTACTACTGAATAGCAGTTATATGAGTAGTATATTGCGATCGCTCATCTTCGCTGCACTAGAACTAATCAAACAACAGATCATGACAACCAATCGCTAACGGCATGAGAATGCCAGCTTAACCTTCATGGGGTTCTTTATAAAACAGCAGATGTATGGTGACAGGCCCGTGATACTTGCCTTCATCTGGATGTATCGGTTGCATGATCCAGCGTGGACTTCTACTGGCTTTGTTAATTTGGTGATCTCTGTCTGTTATAGCACGTTGTTCACAAGCTAGGCGCGGCTCTTCCTGCTATTCTGATAAGCAGCTTATCATGCTGCTGTATAAGTTTACTATTTGCTTCATAGGGAAGTGATTTTCAGGAGAGAATCATCCACCTCATATCATAAAAGTCAATAGTGCGCCTTGGCTAGCGATCGATGAACTAGGAATCTGATGTTTTGGGAAAGAACCAGTCACCAGTGTCTCAGCTAAACACTTGTATATTATTTCTCTATGGGTTTCTCATGATGTTTCATTCCATCTTGTTGAAGTAATAGTGAAAATAAAGCTAGTTTGGACTGTAGCTATGCTCTAGTACGGTTGGCTTCGGAAATCTTCCATGGTGATAACTGGTAATTTGTTAACCGTGTTAGAAATGATTCATCTCAGGGTGATGGTTCGAATAAAAACAAGATTGTACAAAGTGGTATGTACAAGAAGTGCTCATAATTACTGCTCAGACCATAGAAGTCTCATATCCAGTGCTAGTAATACTAAGTTCATTATGCAACAGTCCAGCAATAATATCACTGTATTGCAGTGACTTAGAAGACACAGTTTTGAAAAATGTAGGCTCTTGTTTGATTCGATTAAGTGAAGGAAACAAAATGCCCAGATTTGGTAACTGTTCTTCCAGCTGTACAATCAACCATGTCCAGAACTCTGAGATTTGACGTGCGAAATTAGTTACACACCCATCTCGGTGTGTCATACGGAATCAATCAAGTGATCCATAAAAGTGACTGCCATATCACGAGACAATTTTGACTAAATAGGTTAACAGTTGTTTTACGGTAAGGAAAAAAATCCAGAAACTTTAGCTTCACACGCCTGTATCTTATTTAGAGTGTGGATATCATACCTAATTTGTCTGAAAAATTCGCCAACTATTTTAAATGGTTCATTCGTCCAGACAAAGATTCTTTAATTGAGTAGTTAAGATCTACATCACTGGCATTTGATTATTTATCTTTCACTATTCGTCAAAACTGACAGTGGCAAACACCAACCATTTGAACATTATTACATAAATGACATACCACGCGGAATACACATGGTTTTGAGAGCCAAAAAAGCGGAAGGTGTAATGGATAGTTTATACCAAGAACCAATACATGCGCTATGTGAAATGTGCAGTCAAAACCAGCAAGAGCTGACGGGTTGAAGTTGAATTGCGTAACAGTGTGTACTGCTGCGCTGTTGACGCCGTTTTACTCTTCGTTTGAGTAAGTCGTGTGCAAGGCTTACTGGGCCCTTGGCTCATGCTTGTTTGTGTTGTTTCCCTTTAGAGGATCGTTGCTGGTACCCTTACTTCGGAAGAACGCTGTATTTCGTGTTGATAAGGTATCTCTTAGGGTTGGTGTGAAGTCGTCCCAAAGTTGGTCAACAAGTGTTACGGGCATTCAGAGCATAAATGGCCGGCTTGCATGTTACATATGCACTACAACATTACAACAAACAGACGCGCATTTGCATTGGTTCCAGAACGTCACGGTTGCAACAGTTGCCAATGCCCAGTTCGTGTATGTACTGAGAACTATTTCACGTCAAATGGCACTCCAATGATTATTCTTGTATTTTCACCCCAGTTACCTCAATATCCAAATATATTCCCATGCCACTACTCTTATCGTTCATTTTGAAGAGCGATATACACAGCTTCGTTCAAGGGAAGAACAAATGGTGACACCAAAATTAAGCAACAGATACTTAAAAATTTTGAATGTGAAAACAAGCTGTCTGTCAAATGTGAGACGCTGCATAGTTGACAACCGTGAACAGTTGACAAGTCCTCTCACAAGAATAGCAAGCGTTAATCGGCCAGTAATCAAATGGAAAATTATTTGCGGCGTAGCAATTTAAAAAAAACGAAAAATATTTTTTTAAAATAGATGAATGATCAGTCTCACAAAATTGAAAAGCTCTTCAGGGTACAGAAGTGCTATCATAGTCAAGGCTCACGCATCGGGACAGAAAAGTGTCCTTCATAGTGAGACAATTGTCAGAGAGGTGGCAACAATTACCACCAGGTTCCCCGCATAAATGTATCGTAGGTTTTGAGGGAACATAGAACAGTCAGTAGACATAAATCCATGACTGCGAAAGAAATATAATACTGCGATAAGAGATTATCACAGATGAATGAGAAACAGAGTTCACATCACAGCCCAAAGTATGGAGGACCGATTGAATAGCGGTATTATTAGAATCGGTCCCGTATTTCGCGATCTTGTGCGTCCAAGCAAATTGGCTTCGGTAATCATCCACTATACTGACGTCAAGCACCACAGCAGCGCCGTCACGAACCGCGATCACATCGGGTTTGATGAACGAGCTCATCGATGGTACTCGCAACTCCTCGAAGACTGTACAGCCCCATTTACACAGTCGCTTCGCCAGGTCCTTGGCCACGCGGTTGTATCGTGCACACGGCACGTCGTGGATGATCCAGCATGATTGTAGAATATGCGCAAGGCTTTCCGGTTGACCGCAGTTGCCACGGCAGAGAACTGAGTGGTTACTTCGGCCACCTCGTGGATTTCGGACTTTAGTCCGCCACAGACTACATCTGATCTGGATGACATGAATTAAGATTCTGGGGAAGACGTGATCTGGGTTAAACAGCCAACGATTCGACAGTGGAGAGCGTGACGCTTCCTGAAGTCCACGGCCGTCAAGCGAACGGTAGGGTTTATCCATCCACACCGCATGGGCTTCTTCCTTGTTTGTCACCGCGACAATCTGAACGCGTACTGGGATGTTCACTTCCCTCAAGATAGGGCTAACCGAATTATCTTTGACCACATTCCGCAGAACTGGACATTGACTGGAGAGAAGTTTCTCCACTCGTGAATTGCAGGAGATTTGAATAGTGGTGGACAAAATCGGGATACCCCGACCGTCCGAGAGAATTTGGAAGGCGGAGCCACTGCCGAACAAACTGGCGAATCGTACATTCCATATTTTTGAGCGTGCTATGATGGACTCGGCTCAACATTAAGGAGTGATTCATCTTCGGGATCAGATGCTGTCTCAGGAGTTCAAGACGTTGGTATGGCTTCAAGGGCGTTTTGGTAGTTTCATCCAGCATAGTACGAAGTTGCAGACGGTGAGTAGTGAATGCTTTACCCTTCCAGGTGAACGGGATATCTAGATAGGTCACCGTGTCGGAGGCGCCTAGTGAATGGATAATGTTCGGGCTGAAGTGGATGGACTCATCAGAGATGGCAGTCACCGCGGATGACCATGAACTTAGTATTCTGTGTGTTGATCTTCAGTCCGGATAGTTCCGGGGCAGTAGCGACCGCTGCACGCTCCTCCGACTGACGCGTAGGATTCCCAGCTAAAACGATCAGATCGTCGGCGTAGACGAAACTTCTATCCAGTGTGTCGTGTAACTGGTAGCCAAGCTGTGGTCGAGATATTGCCAGCATCTCATCCATTGCCATGATTGGTAGAAGCGAGGACAGTTGGTCACCCTGGCGAATACCATGCTGAGATCAGATAACGGAGTCATTAAGCGTGGCGGAAGCATTCCTGTAGGATTCGACAATGTAATGCGTTAGAGGTGGAGGAGCAAAGAAGGCTAAGGCCGATCTGATGATCACATATTGTGAGATAGAATCAAACGCTTTGTACACGTCGATAAAGGCCGCACACAGACGTGAAGACGTTGTACATGAGTACCTAAGCAACGCATGAAGCAGGAAGGTCGCATCAAGGCAACCGTCACAATGTAGGAATGCAAACTGAAGAGCGGACAGTTGCAAGCGCGAATTCCAACGATCGGCCAATATCTTACAGAAACAACGTATCAACGTTGAAGATACGGCGATAGGTCTGAGCTCGGTAGGAGATGAAGGGTTGTTCGGTTTGGGTACAAGCGTGATGCGAGAGCGACATAAGTGGGTTGGACAACCTTGGGTTAGCAGGAAAAGGTTGAACTATGCAGCCAAGGCATCAGCTTTCATACGCTTCAAATGTTTGGGCAAAAATTTGCCAAAACTCGGAGCGGTTTTTCACATGTGCTTCAAAGTGCGTGACACTTCTCCCGTGATCGGGTCGACCAGAGACCACTACGGGGGCAGAATCGCACCAAATGGTTGCTCATCAGCGTGTGGATGAGCCGATAGTACCTCGGACCAGTATTCGTTGGAATTATCTGGGAGACCGCGGTTCATCTTATAAGCAGCTCTCCAGTTTCCAGAAAAAACTGCAAACGCGGCGTCTTTCTCACGTTGGTGGTAGAGCGTTTGGATCGCTGCATAGTTAGCCTTCCGTATCTGTTTCGTTGTCAGGTGGGCTCCGACGTAAACACGACCACGTCGTCGAGTGACAAGTCACCAGGTGTACGGAAAAGCTAGTGAAGCGTGCATGTTCAACAGCGATTTACCTCGTACCATTGTGAAAATGCCTGCCTGAAGACCGCGGGCAATAGCTAGTAATTCATCGTTGTGGAAGAAAGCCTCGCTATTGGACTCCAGTTGGGTAACCACTGTTTGGATCAAACAGGTAAGCCAGTCAAGTGATCAAGGACTTAATATCCGACGTCGTGTTAGTCTGTGAGATTGGCAGCGGGGACAGTATTCCTCTGCCAGTTCATCGCATACAGACGAGTCCGAAGGCTTTCTAAATTGTCACCTGGAAAATGCGACAGGAGCCGATGATGAAGTTCGCGTCGAGTAGGGCACGACGGAGCCAGTGCATCGGAACATCTGATAAGAGAAGCCGATTCTTGCTGAAGCATGAGCTTCTCATGATTGCGTTCGACGGGATGTGCGTGCCTTCTTTGTTGACTGAGACCAATTTTGGTGGGTAAGCTGCGGTCACAGTTGGCACAGCCAAAGATTGTGGCATTTTGGGTGTCCACTTCCTGCTCTGCACCATTCCTGCGTCGATGCATACGAGTATGCGCCGACAAGCCAACATTCAATTTTCGAATCTGGCCACATTCTGAACAGGTGTACTCCGCTCGCCTATCCTGTGTACTGATGATTGCCTGCACGGAGGTGCTGGCGGTAATTTCATTGTTTTAATCGAATGTAACCAGAACGATTAAAACCAGGTAGAGTGGTTGGCCCTATCTGGAGTTGCTGAACTCTTAGCCAGTCAAGGTTTGCACCGAGACCGCCCAGTCGGTACCACGAGGAGGTGGTTCAGCGCGCCCAAATATATGCCCATGGCTAACTATTGTGTAGTAGTGTGATTATTGTAGTGCGATCACTCGTCCTCACTAGAGTAGATTACTTTAAGCCATTTAGTTGGTTCTTTGTTTATCACTTATCGTTAGCCACTCGTATATTATCACCGCTGACTCAGTTACAAAAGCCAGGTGGGGTCCTCATGTAACATATGCTGTCAGCACCTGCGTCCCTCTCTCTACAAGTAATCACGTACTGTTTCTCTGTGGTGGCCGCAAAAGCAGTCAGGTTCGTATAGCACAGTTAGAATGAATAGAAGAAAGCCTTTCGGTTGCAGATTTCAGGTTTATTCCAGCTCTAACCAGTTCACCAGGAAAACAAAATTCATCTAGGTATAGTAACAATAAAGTTAGTACAAAACATTCATCAGGTCTTTCAAATGAGACCCAACCGTGAAAAGTCAGGGCTTCGGCTGGATTCCAAACAACGACAGACACACCATGCCTCAACGCGGCAAGGGCTCTACCAGCTAAGCTACGAAGCCACGCGAGGAGCTCGGAAATTTCACATTTGGACTGAAATTTCCGAGCTCCTGGCGTGGCTTCGTAGCTTAGCTGGTAGAGCCCTTGCCGCGTTGAGGCATGGTGTGTCTGTCGCTGGTTCGAATCCAGCCAAAGCCCTGACTTTCCACAGTTGGGTCTCATCTAAAATTCATAAATCTGCCACACTACTTATTAGTAATTCACCAGGTCGTTTCACATAGATCATTAACACTGCAGCCCAGTAATGACTCAAGTAGAAGGCAGTCCAACTTAATAAGCGTAAGGGATCCGTTTCAAGTCTATTTAACTTCTACCCTCGTTGGTTGTTCGTTACACACCGTGACCTCCATTATGTTATGTGCAAGCGTCCTTTTGCTTCGACTACCCTGGCATGCTAATCTGAAACGGATGCCGCCAATTGTGCTGTCCACACGGACATTGATCAAGTGCTCGCACTGCCGTATCTATGCTTGTATACGTCGTTTCCTACTGACAAATCGTTCTAGCAAGACGTTCGGTGAGAATGTTGATTCATGTACTTGCCTTCATTTTACGACCACGTTTGCGTGGGACAATCACCCCCGCTTAGTCTACTGGTTGAAATACATCAACTACCTCACTTATTGTCTGTTGGGCCTACAGGATGCAACAGTATGAGTCCCCAGCAAAAACCAATTAATCCTACAATGCATTTGTTATAGTATGGTACAGTATGTAATATAGTGGAGTAGATTGTATAGACAAAACAAGCAAGATCTCCAATGCGTTCAACCCGTGTTAATAAAAATTCTGTCATTTTCGTCAGTTGATGTTTCAAGGTGCGAACTCGGTGCATACCGAATGTTCTGACATCTTCACTTTCAGAAGTGTCCCAACAGACCAAGCCTACTTCCGATGATTTCCGAAAGTCCCTCTAGCGCGATGCAATTTTCATGGGCTGTCGCTATATTTCTTTTCTCCTTCAACATTCTTGCCGTTGTCGATTTTTTCAATCCGGTTTGTCAAATAGCAGACGATGTCCTACTAAAACCTTTTAGCGTCGACCTGTTCTGCTATCATCAGTTAAACCTTCATGTAAATTTCAGTTACTCGTATTGGAAACCCGGCTGTTCACACCAAACCATCGGCAATGTACACGGGGGTTCGAGTTCAGTCAGCATCACATAACCTGTTTCTAAAGAACGAACAAGATGCGCTAACCCAATCTTCAATTCCTTATTTGGCTCCCAATATGTAGGATTTTTCAAATACGATGTTCATACTGTTAAGCGTAGCCCATTTTGTATCAGCTCACTACCAGATAGGTTTCCCTGCCGTTATTTTGAGCGTACTGTTTTGAAATGAATGAACCAGTCAACTGTCGTTAACCATGTTATACTATGACTCTTGTTCATAACGTACAGTACGTACAAAATAGTTGTGTGCCATCTACCCAACCACCATTATTTCTGCATTAGACTGGAATGGAAACCTTATCCAAAATAGTCATGTTATGCAATCTACCTAGCCCGGTGAGTAATGAATTGTAGAACAGTCACATGCCTCATATAATAATCACGTGCCTACAGCCGCACACATACATGTGTGTACGTTTGTGCGCGCGTATGATTTCGCGACCTCGAGTGTGAAGTACCAAGATGATAGGAAGAGATAGTGACACAAAACAACCAACTCAACGCAATTAAACTCAACCACCATGTTCTGGTGCCGGTGCACGCGTGCTAGGTTGAATACAACCTAAGCACCTCCCTTGTGTATGCATTGAAGCACCTGTGCATACGTGTGTGTTCAACCAATCAATACCAAAATACACGATGTATAATATAGAAAAAGTGTTAAAAAACGGAGCACACTTAGACTTGATTCTACTGTTGTAACCTAGTCTTAATTTCAATATCTGTTAGTGGATTACTTTTACGTCCGATCTAAGGGAAAGATGTCCAAATGGCAACGGTTATCCGGTTATCTGCACACAAAACCAACTGGGCGTGAGTGTCCATTTACTTTTGAATGACAAATATTTGTTTATCAGACTAATTGCTAACCTAATTGCAGTCCGTTTGTATTCGTTCATCATGTTTGTCGGTGGTTTAAATTATGCTATACAGAACCGTTGCGTTGGTTCGGGTTGTCAACTGTACCGGGTTTAGTTGAGCTGTGCAATCACTGTACGGTTCTTCGTCACGAAAATTCGTGCAGTGATCTAATTCCGGACATGATATGCATCACAATAACTAAATATATCAAATAAATTAAGAGAGAATATGTGGTTTCGAAAGGAGAAACTTTTAATCGTGCGTTAGACATTGATAAGGGTGGGTGAATAACCAGAACGGAGAGTGGAAAACTCAAATTTATCGAGCGTCTAGCATTTACTAACCATAAGTAACCGTGTCAACACAGTTATTTCCTCCATTAGCTTAATACACAACATCATTGTACATCCTGGTGCAGACGAAACTGGCTTGAGCATTTGCATCAAGTTACACCAAGTTGTCGTTTTACTTAACCCAAAGCCAAGCATCTATCGTCGTTAAATGAACAACATCAATAAATGAACTGATAATCCTCCAGTGTTCCTGGTCTGAACTGTTACGATGACAAGAGTAAGTTAATTATTAGGGGGAAAACATCATACGGTAAACGATTTCTTCTTGTTGAACGTAAGACGTATTATTTTGGAATTTGTTCGTTGAGGTACGGTGGTAACATGGGTGAACCAAAGCTCTATTAAAAAATATGGGAGCCTGGTTATCATACATTGTACATCATTCACACATTATCACAGTTTTTGCCGTACAGCAGGACTTCTGATCAGATCCTTTCCAAGAAAACTACTATGCTCAAGTTTTTTTAAATTTTATTAGGACTCGTTAGTATCCTTGTCACTATCGGGATTTGGACTTCTGTTACTCATCATTCTGGCGACCTTGTTAATCAGTGTAACATCAGCTTCACAGTAAGCGTGAATGTAAACCACGGATGAGCCTTAACAAGAGCCGAATATGAGCACGATGTTTGTTTTCGAAATAGACTGGTTGGAAATTCAAACAGGCTACGGGAGTTGGAGTCAATTCTGAGTGATTTTTAGTCTTCATGAGCCTCCGGTAGACGAATTTGTCCTAAAACAACACAAGTCTAAATGTGAGAAACGATAAATGACATAAATAGCTAACCATAAATAAACACACGTTCCGATAGATTGTGACTACCTAAAAATGGACGCTGATCATAACTTACCTTAGAAAGGAAAATCATACACCACTACAGTAGCATCCGGTTATGAACAAGTTGGCTGGCAAAATCAAAGAAGTTGACAAAGCGTCCATTACGAACAAATGCGAACGTACATGTGCTATAAAACTACTTCCTAAAGGGTTGGAAATAAGATCACATGTTTTAACCAAACGTCAAACAGTTAGCTTCATTAACCACAAACAAAGCACATTTAGACCACTTTACTGCAGTAGTAAGGAAGCTAAGGATGACTGACCGCATGGTGCAGCCACAACCGATTAGCCAGTGTCTATGTATTTAGAAAAAAATCACATAATCGTCAGCAGATTTAGTAAGTTCGCAGCTTTCATTCAGTGCTACGGTGCATCCTAACCGTATTGAGTTTAAGTAAATACAAGTCACTGAGTTTTGACGGACTTTTAACTGTTTTTCTTATCTGCAACTCCAACCAAATGTTATCCACTTCAGTAATTGTAAACTTGTTGTTGAACAAACCATTATATTCACAGGGAGCATTATAATTTGAACCGCCTTCAACTTATCAGCCTTTATCTTTATCAATTGTATTTAGTTGTGTGGTCTAAGTTTGAGAATTGTCCACTGTCCACGAATGAGACCTGCTTCTCTAATGGAAGTGAAGTTGCGGACACAAATCTTTGTAACATTCATAGCCTATCACCAGTGTGTTTGTTTACCATTACCAGGTGTTGAAGTCTGGTCTAATTTGGCCGCGTGATTCTCATTCTCTAATTGACATGCCATAACGGGGCTCGCCCTTGTTAGGATTCACCAGGTAAAAGCATAGTGAGCAACAGACAGAACGGGAAATCTTCCATGGTGCGAGATAAGGCTTGACATTGTTTGAACTCAGCTCGTATCACTAACCAAGCTTAACAGCTACTTCGTCACCTGGGCTCTGTTGGATATGAATATCACGTGTGAAAAGATTTTCAAGATGGCAGCTGTGTGCGTTAAGTGGTGCCCATTACGTTCACACAGAGCGTCTAAGTAAATGAGTTTACAATTTTATAATTTTCACAAACACAACCACACATACAGCTGTTTTCAGCAATACACAAACTCCTCAAACACATCAGAGAATTGTTTTGCTTAAAGCCATTTGATGGTCTACTGGTCAGCAATACGTGTGGAATAAATGATTGGCACTTGTGGATTTTTTAGCTGCTTATCGCAAAACAACGAGTTTGATTAAAAAACATCTCCAAAACTTCAATCAATTGCATTCTGTGATGACCTACGGTGGATGCTACAGTCTCGTATCGAAAATCAAGACTTTTTTATTGCGCATATTAGGTCGCTGTTATTCTCCCTTACAAACGAATTGATCTTACGATTTGCACTTCCAAGTAATGAAACTGAATTACTGTTTTAAAAATCGAACGGATGGTTAGAAGTCTAGATAGAAATCTCTGACAAGAGTAGTGCAAATGAACCAACTGGTTGAGCTAACAATGTCAGCTATTGATAGACAGCAAAAAGTTGTGGATGATATATGATGAACACTACTCGTAATTACTTTCGTAGTTTACTACTTCTTTCCGAAAGGGGTCGGCTAACCTGTACATGGGAAGGTGGTAACCAGGTGGTAGCCAGGTGGTAACCGAGTAATTTACATATGTTAACCAAAATCCCCTACAAATCATCAGTACACAAAACAGCGCCCAGCAAGTTTGATTTCAACTTGGAGAGAAGTCCCAATGGTACGGTTATCGGTAAAAGTTAAAAGGACGGTTACTGTCTTCTCTCGGGCAACTGGCAAGCGAGTGTAGCTGAGCGACTACGTATGATAACTCAGTCGACAAAACAATAGTTAACACAGTTGTTCTGTGAATGCGTAGCTGGATTTCTGATCCCGATCGTGTGGAGGATATACAATGTTGAAGGGCCCTAACAAAAACAAAACTTAAATATAAAGCTCCTCTTCGAAATAAGCTGACGAAAACTTCTATAAAAATGCCGAATCCATGAACAACTGTGAGTGATGTTCAACATATAATAATGTCAGTTATATGCCTGCCGTAAACGATTATCGATAAGTTTGAAAGTAACTAAGTTGGATTATTTGAAAAGTGAAAAACAACCAAGTGAGTTATGTAACTGTGCTTGGTATAGTGAAAACTGTTTCTCCCTTTTCCACTTCTCCAAGACAGACTCTCGGTAATTTGCAGGCAGGCTCTATTGTTCATGCTTGTAGTCATTTGTGGAACTGATGCATTATGAATTACATATTCTCGAAAGAGCTGGTGGTTGATACCTTGACAAACTACACGTTCTGATGATTCGATTCATCATTTATACCTATTCGGAATATAAAATGCGCCGTTTTTAGCAATCGTTGACGTGCTTGACGACTTTCTATCCAACGGCTATAACAACATACTGGGATGCATTTTAGTATAGTATACGAACTCACCGACGCGCCAGAATTAGCCAACCCATGACACCACTTTTTAATTCTTGCAGTGATTCCCAGCCAAAACTATCGGGTCATAAGTTACGACATATATTATATTACAGAGGAACAACCAGCCTGCATAGGAGATATGCACAAAACTTATCGCAAAATATATCTTGATTTCTAATTCCGCTTAATGTGTTGAAGTTAAGTGTCAACAGAAAATCTGTTGCAGTTTTATTCATACTCAACTGAAATTACAGTTGGATCGTGTTGCTGTCATCTGATTCTCTTCGTTATAACAAATTCGATAAAACAAATCGTTATCTCGCCGTATTGACAGCTGGGTTCAGTTAGTCAGAGCACTGCAATCTGGATCTTGGAACGTCTGAATTAAGGACTGGCTCAGTTCGAGGACATCGCTGTGCACAGTTTTAAACGCGAAGTTAATGTGCATGGAAAAGAGTCAAACACTGATATGCAATTCTCTGGTTTTTATCTTAAAGTCGACACTTCCAACTGAGTTCTGCCTTATTCCATATCATCTGGTACCGGTGTTCTAAGAAGTCTTTGAAGATGCAACCATTGTGTTACGGGACGAACTGTCTGTTCCCTGAACAGCCAACCCTGGAAGCAACACCCGATCAGTATAGCTGATATGTGAGGAGGTCCCATGATGTTCATTTCATGTTCCCATTTTTACTCATTAAGACCACTAATGAGGCTCCGAAATGGATATCTTAACATTCATTCTCGGGGAAAATATAGGCGTTAACTTCATTTGAAATTAAACGTCCCACCTTTTTTTTACCAAAAATCGCTTGCAACCATGTTACGCCCGATCACAGTTGGGCTGGGCATATTCAAGCCGTCTAAACTTAGAGAGTAGCAAAAACAGCAGTGGAGACGTGAATTATGATAGGTTATTTCCGCCTTTGAAAATAATTTAGCGATTGAAAGTATAACAGCCAAAACTGTTAGTTTGCAACGTTATATTCGATGTTCGTTTAATTGCTTAAAGCACTGTAACTTCCAAGTTAACTGATAACAGTATTATACTTATTAGAGCTGGTCAGTAAATACACATGATAGCAAGGATTAAAAGAGAGTTCACACCAACTAGGCAACAGAAAGTAAGACAGCGGTTACACCAAAACCTAGCACTTTCATCCTGAATTCTACCTGCGATTACATGCAGGTTCATCTATTGTGTGAAAGCTTAAATCTTCACAACCCCGTTCTGATTTGTAAAGGTTCACTCTCATAATCGATAGTCCGGTAGTGGTTATTGTCTCTTGTCTAACCTCGAAGAATCATATTGCTATTTTACAGAAAAAGTGATTAACTGACAAGACAATTAGTTCCTGTAATCAATCCGAGGAAGCACTATGTAAGAGTATTGATCCGACTAGCGTACATGTCTAAGTCAAGATTCGTTTAACGCGGGCTTGAGAAGAAACATTTACACAGCTCAGTAAGATGTACTCTCAATTGTTTTGAGTTATATGATTGTGTGACCTTTCTAATTACTGTGAACCAGCCAAGATAACTCTATCAATTTCAGAGGTAACCTGCACCTTTTAGTGCAGTTAGTTTGAGTAACTGGCTCATCCAGTTCAGTCTTAACCCACCCCCTAAGGCATTAAATCTGAGCCTGTGTTATTCAATACTTTTATGATACTTTATTCTTCATTCTAGGTCCTCAACATCTGCAACTGAGTACAGTACCAACGATATATCTAGGTGCAATCGATCAGCTAGTTAAGTCTTATTTTACCAGTTAAACTCTGTAATTGACTGGTTATGGTTGGCAAACTTACAGATTTAGTTGGATGGCAAGGTTGCAAGTGTGATTACGTTGCTTTTATGAACACTGCTTCATTGATTTTTCTCAAAATGGCGGTCACGGTTTTCCACCAACCTAGTAAGGAAGTTTTACAAATAATTACAGAAGTAGATATCACTCAGAGTTGGATGTCGTTTTCAGTCTATCATGGATCTACCAGCCAGTTTTTCTCTAAAAAGAATCTCTGTATGTCAGTCTTACTCCTAGTACAGCCCATCAAAAGAACCTGCCTATGCCACAGCCAAAATTTGTATCCAGGTCTATGTTCTTATGAGATGAATGTACTGACCGCTGCGAAAGCAGAGCCACACTTGCCTGTGAGCAATGATCAGAGTACCCGATCCCCTTCAGAAAAGAAATTGTAGGTGTCTTGTTAACTGCCAGGTGTGGCACCATGGATTACACTTCTCATCAAGTAAAAATTGTAAAAGCCATTTAACTTACTGAGCTACATACTGTTTAGTAATATGGGGTTCTGTTTTAATACAGCCCTGGAGTGGCCGGGAAAAGCATCACTACCGAGTACTAACAAAAGAGAAAGTTGAATCCACTGCTTCCGTTCAAAGTCTATGTAAACTGTAAGTTGAAAGCAGTTATGAGTAATGCTCTGTTTACATCAACCGAATCACCTGTTGTTTGTCAGTAACCGGAAAAACAACACTGACTTCATTTGCTGTGTCTATTCACTGCCATCATCCTGTTTAGACAAGCATTAGATAATTCCGTAACATACAAAAGATAAAAACGGTAACTGTGTAGTTTCTCAAGAGGACGATATAATTCATCAGTCACGCATATAGTCATACCAAAAGCAAAATGCGAATTTAAAGGAAAACGTCTCTGAATGAGACCACAGGATATACTATTTACCTTCAGATTCTGTTCATTGTAGGTTTTGCTGATCGATAATGCATACTGGAATAACTCGTAGGAAATAGGCTGTTAGGTTCGGAATAATCTACTCAGGTCTCAGCTTGGTAACCGCTTACTGACTTGAACTTGTAAATCCCAGCTTGGGCAGAGTAATAGCAAAACGCTGAGTATGTTGCGAATTAGTTTCATTCTTTTTTCCGTTCTCAAATGAAACAGGAAAGCGTACCGATCAAAATACAGACTAATATAAAAAGTTAAGTCATCGCAAACGAAAATTAACCAACTCTTACTAGGTGTATGTAGCTGGCTGTCAGATGTCGAACACTGAGGTATCACATTCACTCAACCTTTCTGATATATCAACATACTAATAGCAAAGCATCTTTTCCCCGTAAGCCACCCCTCTGCGTACTGATGTGTATGGATGTGTGTGAGTGTGCGTGCGTTTGTGTGGTTGGTGATTTTGTTGTTTAGCTTCACAATTCTATTTAAACCTACAGATTACAGTACGTATTACAGTACGTATTTAAACCCACAAATTACAGTACGTATCTGATGAGATGTTGCGAAATGTGCTCCAGAGAAACATTGTGCAAAAAAGTGTTCCCGACTTTTCTGTTCGAGCATACTAATAACAAGCCAATAACTTAACAAATGGAATGTTAATACTTCGTTTTATCACATCGATTACGTGCCAAAAAGTAGCATTTAAAATCAAAATAGGAACAGGTGGCAGATAAGTGAATAAGTTTCTAAATATCTACCGGACAACTCTATTCATCAGATATGCAAACGAGGTTTCACTATTAAAAGTGTGATCAGTGGTCGACAGATAGCTCTAAATCATTGACGTCATGTTTTGACTTCTCTGAAGTCTACTTACCATTGGGCGGCCTACGAATCTCTTAGCCCCTTCGGTACGTGTCCCAAGGATCTGGCCTAGATAGCTCTTTCTGTTCAACTAAACTGTTAACGTCTTGCAACTGTGGGAAAGAGGATAAATGAAATCGCTGACGTAAAACTTAGAAGTTCATTGTTTACAGAAGATAGTGACAACCTGTGGTTTCTGAGTCCACTTCAAAACCGTTGCTTTGTGTGTGCATACCACTGTGGCCCTAATCCTTCCGCTAACTGTTTATATCAATATAATGCACTTGTCTGATTATTTTTATGCAGACAGCTTTATTGATACTCTGAACTACCGGTAATCTGGTAGTTGCTAGTTTATTCCACTTTCGAACGTAGTATTCAGGAAGGTCGTTAATGAGATGACTGTTTAGCCCTGAGGGGTTTCAGTAGTCCTTAGTTTTCATATAGTTTAGAGCACGAACCAGTTTGTTAATTCGCGACATTAGCGGTACTGGTGAAATGAATGTACTGTACCGCTCATGTTGACCGTTTAATGAACCGAGTTGAACGGCATCCAATCAATATATCTTGTGGACACAAACTGGATTTTTATGTTTGTTGTTGATTACTTTGTCATCTGTGGTTATTGGATTAGTTAATCGGGGATAATGTGCAACAATCTCTTTTATTTATGATCATGATTGTGTGACTAACAGTCAAATAAAACGAACAGAACTCGTCATACTTTCTGTTCTGAAAGGGAGGTGCACTTGCACCTACAACATTAAACACTGCATAATATTTACTTAACTTAATGGACTGTTGATGTACTCGCCATCCTCCAGTAATCCGTATTGAATCATGTTAGTTTTTATCCTTTCAACTATCCCCGTGTTGAATAGATTAATATCCTACCAATGTATTCACCATTAGTTAGACTGTTAATTTCTTGACGGCTTAATGATTTATGAACGTGTAGGTTGTCCACCGTCTTAGTTTCACCTTGTACCAGAAGAAGCCAAACTAGTTACTACTATGGCTCACGTGCTTTATATTACGTTGTTTTTTGACATGCTTGCTTACTAATTTGCAAATTTAATAATTGTGGGCCAGTGCACTTTAAGGCGAATGACCCCACAAAGCCTACTTTGAAGTATTGCACTTTTGTGTACGATTCAGCTGACCTAAATATTGACTTACGGCCGATTAAAAATCTGTCCGTACTTATCGATCCTTCGGTATGTTTGCAAAACAGTACTATGTGAATAGCATTGTTCTCGAATCCAGATAGCCCCATCAACATCTCATTAGAAAATCTGTTTGTTGATTTTGTTTACCCGTATGGTCAAATCCGCCGGAATAAATTTATATAAAATCACTTACACAATTTGTCGTTTTGTAAACGGAGGGTCAACATTTCACGCCAACTCAAAGAAAGTCTTATCCGAGCCTGTTTGTGCACACTCTGCGTTGTATGATCAATAACCAGAAACTAACCCGCATGATAAACGCCACCAAAAGTGAACAAGGGAAATTCATGAATTGTATTCTTGAATTACTAATGTACTAGGGGCTGATGTGTATGGAACCACTGACACTGTGCATGCAGACGTTTACTCAGTGATTAGCACAGATGTTTGACGGCTGTATTAAATAGAACCCCATAGAGTGAACTCCTGTTGTAATGAGTAGGAAAAGTGTTTAAGAACCGTGCAGGATAATTTTTTATTCAGCACTAAACGTTAGAGCAATTTTAAATAAATTGGAAGCTAACATGAGTAGTAGCTTTTACGGTCAATTTTTGAAATGGTGAAGTAAGAACTATGCCGCAAGAGGAAAAACAGGAAGGAATGGGAAAAAATATAAATATATGATGGCACCCGAGAATGATTGAAACTTTAAATCACTGAGGAGCACCCGGGGATCTGGCTAACTTCAAGTTCAACGTCAATCACATTTGATCGCAGTTGTCGCATCCCCATAGACTTTCCAGTCGGCCCATTTCGAACAACAGAAGCACTAGACTCGAGTTTCGCTCTCATTAGAGCTCGTCAGTAGTGCATATTATCGCCACTGCCAGGACTTGAACCACGGACACGCTGTTCATGAGGCAACCGTGTTTACCACTGCGCCATTCACTTCAAATTAGGCACGAACGAGTCAGTATATCTGAACGCTCCATCACTTTCGCTTGTGGGTAGTGATCAGGTTGGCCGATCGTCTCGAGAGAAGACACAGTAACTGTTCGGAACAGGGGAGCGAAGAACGACAGGAGCATTCTGGTGATAAGTGTTGTCATCCAATGGGGCCAATATTTTTGTTGATAATTACAGTTAAGGAACTAACAATGTTCTTTTTTCCCCAGAAAAGTATATTATTTGGTCACTCGAGTGTTAAACGAGCATACAGTGAACCTAACTGTTAGCGCTCAAGTGAAAATCATTTGGACATAACCATTCTAAAAAAAAGTAAGTGGCAAGTTTACCTGAATTAAAACGGTAAACTGACTGCTAACAAAACAATCACGATAGTCTCACAATAGAGCATATGAAAAGAATCATTTCTTCTCTATCAGTGCTAGCGGCCACATTTTTCACAAAGGTCGTTGCAGCTTACAAATACACCCACATAACAAGTCACTTGTATCTACTACTTTCTCGTATGTACTTGGAATCGTCCCACATGGCCACTCTGACCGCTTTACCACACGTGTGGAAATCACATAGATTTAACAGATGTTGAAGGCCACGTGACTATGGGTGAAATAGGGTATACGGCACCTAGGTTTAATCGATTGGTATCAGCACAGCACACATCTTCAGGTTTTATCGCTAAGCGGAATCATATCAGAGAGGTTAATATGAAACAATAATGACCATTTCATGCTAGAATTGCCGGTAGTATTTCTAAGTGCAAAGTCCAGAGAACATGGTTTGTAAATGGATTGAAGCTGTAAAACTGATACGGTATTAAATGATTTTTTGTTAATCTGTTGTATTACATCCGAAAAAATGCATAAAAAAGCCGTTGCTCTTACTGAACAAGACTCACGGCTAACCAGAACACTCGCATTCGTACTGTCTTTTTAGCCAATTCATTTCGAAAAGAAGCAGTAGCCTGTAGTGTCGTCGTCAGGGCTCATTACTTGTGTATACCATCTCCACAACAACGCTGATAATTACCCCGTTGACCTCATATTGGACATGAAGGAATTATGCTGTTGAGAAGTTCATCGGCAGTTTCTTAGGATAAAAATAAGTTTGTTTGATCAGTAACAATATTTAAGCTTAACTTCCACTCAGGACAACGACTGACGCCACTCGTGTACTCGAAGATGATGGGAGTCATGAACTGCTTTCTAAAAGAAACCACATGAAGCCACAAAGGATGTGAACTTTTTTATCAGCTACAATACGTTCAATTTTTGTCAACCCCATCCACGGACTACTAGTTGGAACTAAACAGTTTTCCATTTGGAATGCTGTTTGGAAGACGATAAACACGAAAAGCGAAAAGCGCTAAAAGTTTAGTTTCATAAGTAATATGGGATTACAAAACGGAAAACTCACCCGTTTAATCATAATTTCTGTCGGTTCTCCCCCGTTTCATTCTAGGATCTGCTGGGTTATAAAGCAACTGTTTTTAGTAGTTTATTGAGTCTGTATACGCGGCCCAATGAATATTTAAGTTACCCAAAAAAACATGGTCCTAAAATTGTCTGATTTTATTCGTTAGATATATTCGTACGATATATATTTTTCATTAATTCATTCTGAAGGCATGGAAGATAACATGACATGACAATCCTTGGCGATTATCGTGATTTCAGTTTTGTTGAGAGGGTTTGGTCTTGGGGATGTGGAATGTGGTTAAAGGGAAAAAGGTAGTGTGTTTTATTTTAACAACGGGGTAACCTCAGCAGTAGTCCCGGGAGAAGGGGGATGATTTTTTAAATGTGATAATTTGTTGGCGTCTAACTGTGAGGTCGACAACGCAGTGACCGATATGGTTGCCTCGTAAGAACGTGGACTAGAGTTCAACGTTTGGCCCTACAACTGACGTGCTTAATAAGAACAAAGCTTGAGCGCAGTGTTCCGTTTTGAAGCAGGCTTGTTGAAAAGTTTATCAAATAAAAGGCTTAAAACAAACGTTTGCCTGGTTTTTCTTAGCAAACACCATATCCTCAATAGAAAAGGCCCGCGTTCATGATTATGTTGTTAAACCTTGAAATACATCCTTTGGAAGAAAATTTTGGAGAGTGCAATATTATTGGGACGCGTTATTCACCAGTGGTTAATTCTATACACAACAGTTTATTTGGAACATTTCGAATACATGTTGGTCAGAGATGTCATTGAGTAGCGTTTTTGTTTGTATAACAACTTTAGTACACAGCAGTAAATTAAAATATTGTTTCACAGTACAACCGGCCAGAAATTGTCATGATTAGTTGTAAGTATTAGTTTTACACGAGTACCAACTTTCTGTTGGTGTCTAGACAATATAACAGACCGTAAGAATACAAGAGATATCCTAACCACATGGCCAACCAAGCTTGGAGTTTAGAAAATTATTGAAACAATTGAAAATGATAAAAACCACAGAAACATCGGGCGTGGACTTAACAAAGCAGATTGGAAGATGCCATCCATGCCGAACTCACACTGCTAATTACTGATGAAAACAGAATAACTGTTTCAACACAATTTTACTATTTGTTATCCGATCCAGATTCGGGTGTTTTTAAGCCATCATCGCTTCAGCACTAATCAGCTGTTTTCATGAGACGTGTAACAAAACGAAATATAAAGTAGGAATACTTCCATAGCGTTAATGTTTGGACTGATGTTTAAAAAATCGTTCGAATTTTACGTTGCACCACTTGAAAAACGTCAGCTGCAAGCCTACCAGGTAGTGTTTTCAACTCATATAGATGTTCAAGTAATTTAAACGAACAGAAAAACTGGAGAGCCTATTACTAAGAGGTCTATTAAAACAGCATGGTTAGCAAAAATTCGAGGCAGATTATTCTATACTTGTAATGAGCTGAACAATCAGATTGGTTTACTCTCGTACGCTAATAAAACACCTTCTCGAACATTCTTCTCATAAGATGAAGAATTGAACGGTGTCATAAAAACAGCGTTCGATTAATTTTCTAAGTTGTTTGAGCACTCTTTGTCGAAAACACAATCACGACGAGGAAAAAATGTTTTACATGCTATAGATCGCTAACCCGAATAGTACCAGCACGTTGCTGACTTTTTGCGATAGAGCATTGTTTTAAGGATTGTAAGGTCCAGGTCCTCAGATAATCACGTGTTGTGCTAGATTGAATTCACTGTGCAGCTTTGTGACCGTGCGCGAATAGAATTGCTGAGAAAACTTTCGTAATGGCCTCTGGTTTGTGCTGAATAACACGTGATCCTCAGCGTGTTTCTTGATTGAGTAACTGTAGTTCATGGTACGCAACTCTGTCTAGCTTGTCGTCACATCCTATAGGAAACCGTGTTGTACTGAGTGAAGAGTAAAAAGCAGGAGATTTTTCCAAAGTCTCAGTCAACCCCATCGATCAAAATCGGGTTGGTCGAAAGAACTTGATTATCGTTCGTTGACTTTCGTAACATAATCAATAATTGTTGACGGCGATAGTGAGCGAGTAAACGGGCGTGTCTGAGTTCTGCTGACTGTGATATGTTACTACCTCCAATAATTTCTTAACGAATGTTTATCAAGAAACACAATCCAGTTATCTTCACTTTAACACTCCCATTGATTGTACCACGTAAAGGGACCGTTATCTATATGAGATACAATAAGATAATGCACTCACTCGCGAGTGCGTCTGTGATATTCTCAGTGTTAAATATGACTGGTCGTAGCCGATAAAGTCAACGTGTTTTTCCAGTGAGTGCATGTATTTCACATGGCGGGATGTCATAATACGTTCGTTGCTGACGAGCACCGAACTGCACTTTATGATACCAGAAAGATCATTCGATAAAGACAGTGTTTTAAATCCGATTAAGATCGTAATTTGATTGTAAACCTGGAAAGTTCTTCTAGAGCCTACGCTGTTTTGGCCTATTAGTTATAACACTGTTGCATTAATAATGTTTGGATACTTGTTCTCAAAATGTCATATACTGCTCGATAAAAGTTGTTATGTAATGAGCTTTACTCATATTTGCCGTTATGCTTCTACTTCAACTAATACCTGATAATCTCTAACAAGAAATATAACAAACTGGCATTTTTACGTTGAGTACCAACCCGTGTCACCTTAGAATACCACACTGTGTATATGGGATTGCATTATTACAATGTTTATGCTGCATCGAAGTTTTGTTGTTACATCTTGAATTTTGTCATGTTACATGTGTTTCTTCTACGCGAGTGTATGCGTACCGGAGCGATTGCTGACAGTATGTACATCTCACTAGTCAAACAACAAACAAGTTCGCTTAGTTAAAAAAGTTTAATCATCCGTTTTGTTTTCACTTCGTAAACATGGTTTGTCAAACGAATACATAGATAGATCATATAACTGCAACTCAGTAAATCGGTTGTAACTGCGCAGGGTGCTTAGGAAAATTTCAACCTCCTAGCTCGAATGGCATTATGGTAAGCGTTGTGGACTTACCAAGATCAGATACAACTCATCGCGAAAGTCATTGTCAGCTTCTCAGAACTTGGTTGCAAGTTAACTGTACGCTTACATTTTTTTACGACGGCTGTACCACCTGATCTTTTGCTTTTTCTGGGATTTTTATAATGCAGACTTACTACTTCTGTTGCGTAAACTGAACTCCAAATCCCATATTCGACGAAGATTGTTTTGCAAGTTGATCGGTCGCTTCGTACGTACACTAGCGTGTTTGGATAATGCTGTTCAAAACGCCAATGAATGGCAATTTGCTAGCTGACAGCAACGGTTTCATCGAGAAAGGCCTTGTCCGGGCAAAACCTTCATCCTCTACCTCCATATTATTGTAGAATGAAAGTTGAATAGACCACGTCACTGACCTTTCAAGAGAAATGAAATAATCTGTACAGCCTACAAAGTAATTTAGATAAAATTTTGTGCAAACAAGAATTTAGTCGCATCGATCACGGAGGCGAATTATGACGTGATAATGTCATCATCATTGACAACACTGACAACATGTCACATGCTGGTAGCCAGAAACAGCGAAATTCCGAGACAGCAGGTTTATTATTGCGAAGAATAGTCTCCTATTGCACAAAGTAGTAAATGAACTTTAGCTAACGTTCTCACCTGTTACAATTTATACTTTTATTTTCAGATTTCAACAAAGGTCAACGGAAGTTAAGCCATACGTTATGTAACAACGCTGAGGGTATATCCTTTAAGTTTAAAAAACTCCTAGTTGATCGCAGTTGCTGCATTCACACAAACTTCCCGGTTGGTCCTTCGACAAAAATGTACCATATTCGAGTTTCACCATTGTTTGAGCTCAACTTTCCGCTGACGTGATAAGCACGCCGGTCATGCCTTCATGAGACAACCGTGTTGTCAAATATGCATATTACGTACGACTGAGTTATCATATGCAAATTCTGAATCGCAGCATTTCGTGAATTAATTTTCAGAGCGTCTTACCGCATATAGTGGGAATACAGTAACTGTTCTATTACCTCCGACTGGTGATCACACAACTGGAACTTTTCGCTAGGTTATGAGCTCAGATGTCGTTAACATGTTCAGCGATATTTTGACCACTGGTGAAAAGTTGGTTATTTTAGTTCTATATAAACTGAAGATTACTCACAGTTAACTGTAGCTGTTGCATTCCCATAGAACTTCAGTAAACTCGTTTTGAAAAGAAGCACAATCCCTCAGTTTTGCTTTTGTTGAGCTCGCCAGCTGTACCTGTTCTTGTTAACGTTTTAGTTTTACCACAAAGTACTCTGAACTCTGTGTACCGGTTTTAGATTAGTTTGTTGCGCTAGCAAATGCGGCTGCCTATTGTACACCAACCAACATACTAAAAACTTGTGAAACAGACCATTAAACACGATTCAGTAATCGAAGTTAGCCTGTGGCCTACGTAATTTATATGAACATTTACACATTACTGTATAATAAGTCATCGGTCCACTTGAGATTCGAACGGTATGCTAACCCATATGTTCAAACCAGAACCATATAAAATGCAATCCAAAAGTTTAGACAACAGCCTGAGCCATTCATTATTCACTACTTAACCTTGCCCTATCGCACATACGCTAACGCGACAACTGACCTTGAAGTGGAATATATTTGCAATGAAGTGGTCAATGTTGACCGATCGATATGCATGTTATCACTTAATTTGAAAACAACAAAACATGTGGGCATAATATTGATCCAGTGAATAGATTCCTCTCCAGTCGATCACCATATTTGATTTATTAAACATTTTTCTTATTCATCAGCCTCCGTAATAAACAGTCCCTCAGATTTCGGTGCATTTTTTGAATCGGGTGAGCGCGTTATTTAAAGAATGGCATTTTCTAATTTGATTCTAATCCAATAACACGAAGTTTTACAAACAAATGTAGCAAACCACTGGAAATCACTTCATTCTTTTGCATGCAGCACAAGTTTGCATATAAACAACACTACGCATTTCATTTTGTTGTTATAACACCTGACGTGGACTGGGTTATTGGTTTGGAATTCTAACCCTGGTTTGGCTTTGAAAACTGCACTTCGAACAGTTATTCATTAAGTTACTCAATGCTTTAATTGAATTTGAATTTGACCTGAAGTGAATCGATTTGAATTTGAATGGAATTCAAAGTAAACCATGCAGAGTATCGAATACAAGTAGTCTTCGTTGATCTACGAGGTATCCAAATTGAGCACGTGTTCTCTCGTCTTGGTTTTTGATTCGATTTGTTGGCTTGTAGAAGCACACATATGTATACCGTGTATGCACCAAGAGCCTTCATTCTAGAGGAGGAGTATAACAGCGTTTGACAGCACATGTTATGGAAATGTAGAAAGTTTTAATTGTTATACTTCAGCTGTTTATCTTTCTAATTTTCTTGTGTTGTATGTATGTTCCATCTAATCGAATACGAACACAGTTGTGATAAAATCTATGTCTCTATGCAAAACTGAGCTTGCAGAAATCAAATGGATTGATTGGTAACTGCACAGTTTGAGATGCATAATACTTGAATAAAGTCGAATAGAGATCTTAGGTGGCAAGCATTTTCTGACTGAAACTTACAACAAACCGACTGAACAGTCCTAGACTTGGAACACCATTCAAGCAGCTTGCAAATGAATTATGTATTCGGGCTGCACTTCTAACATTAATGTTCCATACGTCGATAGCAGACTATCAAGGATTTGGAATATTTCATATATATATGGACTAAGAGTAACGAAGCGAATCTTGAGGTAACAAATGGTGGATCAAATGTACAAATTCGAACTTCATTGTCATCATCAAATCGCTAAGTATGTATGTCAGGGATATGTTGTAGTAGTCAGATAGGGTTAGCAAATGTCTAACCAATTTTGACGGAGGATAAAGAGATAATTGTATTCTGAATCTGATGGGAAGGTAGATTCGCCCAGTTATCACTGCGACTCAGCCTAATCAGTCCAACTGGAGCTGTGAGGTACGAGATAGGTTGCGTTTCTTTATTCAGATGACGTCGTGGCAACGTTTTTATACATAGTTCTATACAATCACTCAATTACGTCGATATTTCTGAGTAACCTACATTTCTTGTGTATAACACGTGACCACCGGAAAAACAGGCAGTAAAGGAAATGTGGGGGAAGTTTTCTGATGTTCTTCCAAGGTTCATGTAATTTACTTCCAAGATCTTTTCAAACTGTTGAATAAAAACGTTTGAACGTCCTTTTCATTTTACTGTACATAAGTAACCACTTATTCTTGTAACAGACAAAAAACATTGGGGTGCATCAAGACTTCACGTGGACGCCTCTTTTCTGGAAAACAATTCTAATGCCATTTCGTTCAAAGCCTCTAGAGAAGCATTGGAAGCTTATTTCTACTGTCATCTCTGGTACAATCTTGTTGAGACTTATTACAGTCAGAAGTAAGAGTCAAAACGATAATCCTTCGCGCAACTGGTCAAAGCCTTCATCCGCTGGTCCATCACGTTTATGAACAGTGGCTATGACGACAGAATTTGCATACAGCTGAATTATTACATTCCGTCAGTACAGATGGATACAGAATCCTTTTGTTCGTAGGTTAAAAACCCGAAGGGTTGCCACTTGTATCTCCACTCAGCCTACCACTACCTGTTGAATCCAAACAAGGGCGAAGCCGGTCTCGAAAGGTCGACCTGAGAATGAGCATCAAAAAGCAGTATAAAACTTTCCCGAGCCATTACTGACGTACCCAGCGCAACCCGGCGATCCGAAGTGAACCGTATCTTTTTGAAAGGAGCCGACTGGAAAGTCTATTGAAATGCGATAGCTGCGATCAAGTGTGGGTGATGTTC
This sequence comes from Paragonimus skrjabini miyazakii, assembly GCA_014338405.1. Lineage (NCBI taxonomy): Eukaryota > Metazoa > Platyhelminthes > Trematoda > Plagiorchiida > Troglotrematidae > Paragonimus > Paragonimus skrjabini miyazakii. The sequence continues at coordinate 52,239 of JTDE01000381.1, forward strand.
AACTTGAAATGAATCGTATCCATCTGCACTATCGGGTTGGAAAACAAGTTATGCTCATTTGTAAACATGAGTTGTGTGTGTGTTAATTTCTGCTCGCCCGCATTTATACACGAAGGATCTGGAAACTTTCGGTGATATGTCGGCTGGTTGAGCTCAGTACCGTAAATGCTGCCGTTGGTTGACCGAGTTGCCGCTAAATTGAGTGCACTCGATGATGCAGGGCCCTGAAAGCCTTAAAGAAGTTTTCCTATTGGTGAAGTCCTGTTTTCACTTATATATCGGTTGTTTGTTTGTAAGGTGTAAGTACGTTGGTGTTGAACGTTCTGGGTATAAGCTTTATTGTTTTTAGCAGTTAAACTTTCTCCCCTCCTTTTCTTATTTTTCGCGAGCGATTACTCTTATCTTCATAGTTGTATATCAGTTGGGCTTCAGCCCGAACCACTACGGCATTCCTGTCCCGGGTGATGAGGATACTGCTTACTTGACAAGATGCTGGTAATGAACCAGAAGATACTGAGTTTCGCAAAACCCCACACTATCTAAAACGTCCACCATACCTTTGAGTGAGCAATGCTACCCTCGTTTCCTCGTACATGACCGCATCCCCCATGTGTTTGCTTCTGGCGTGTACGACCTTTGCCAGTCCATGAAACAGTGGACCAGGTGTCTTTCACAAGTATGAACCTTTCTTCGTTCCCCTGCATGCTAAAATCCTCTTGTAATTATTAGTTAACATGTCTTGTTCCTATAAGCAGACCTGGTTGGCTATCACAGTTTCATCGCACTGTGCACACATAACGCCATGAGCATTTAGTTTTGGTCCAGGTAGCGCGTAGAAGTAACCGATCGTCTACCCAAACTGGCTGTTCACTTCACAGCGAAGAGTGGTTTCCAATTTAACGTTAGCCCCCTGCGTGTTACACTACTGTTGCAGCTTCCGAGTTATGGCTATCATTGGAAACCTCTTGGCCAGGTTGTCTTCAGTGGCGACTCACTCCATTTATCATGTTACCACTGGTCTATCAGTTATGGGTTTTTTCGAAACCCTATGTCTGTTTCGAGATAGTCCACCTAGTCTTATAACAAATTTGCCTCCGACTTGTTCATTCATCGTAATGGGTATGTCCCGCTCAGATTACAAGGGCAGAGATTCAGTGTTTTGACACTGTTTTAAATCGCATAGGGACGAACTTAGATCGATTTCTATGGCCCCTTTGATTGTCAGTATACAATCGTCGACTTGTTTCCCTTTTTATCTACGAACTACGTAGACTGGCCTCACCGATAATATTATGCGACTGGACAGACTGATGATCGCCCTTAAACAAAATAAAACTGTGTAAATGGCTGAATACTGCGACAGCTTGCTTTTGATATGCACGGTGTTCGCCATTGTCCTACTATAGCCATGTATTGTAGCGACATTTATAGATCGGTTGGCAATCTTACATGTGATGGTTTACATGCTGAATGCAGTGTAAAACACTCGTACACCCTAGATTAATCACGTTGTCTGGTGTCTGGTTGGCAGGTTCTCCTACGATTTTACCAGTTATCTTGAGCTTCAACTTGGACTGAACCAACTGCTTTCACAAATCCGTCTCTGATCCAAAGCTTTAAATCTGTTTGTGTAGTATTTTTAATTCTGCCTTGGGGTTTTAAAATGTAATCAAATACGTGGTCAATAAGTTTCAAAGTGATGAGAAGTCAGTTTTGCAAACAGCTGTTTTCGGTACTTCTCATCAAGCTTTTACAATTGCATAAGGCTATACATGAAAATTATAACAAGTCAATTAGGTCATTAAAAGTCACAGAAGTGGTACGGATCACATCCTACTGGGGAGGGTTGGAGTGTTGGTGAATGTGTTGGAGTGCTTGTTATGAGACATGCGCTCATCGGTGTCGAGTGATTCACAGTTGTTCGGGTTTCAAGTGGATGCGGAATGATTGGTCCGGGTAGGTGGAGAGTTTATATGAAATGCTTTGAGCACACAGACAATGGTCGTGGAGTTTGATAGCAATAGCCTCGGCCGTTTATAAAAGTCACACTCTGACAGCTCCGAAGCACACTTGACGAACCTTGTAGATTACTCGGAACGTTTCGTCCCGATTTACTCGATGGCCAGTGTCAGGTAAGTGGGAATCAATCGCACTAAAAATGGGCTTTCTCGAACCGTTGCTAGGCCATTTCGGTAGGTGTTCACGTACCCTCCTCAACAGCCACCTTGTAGTCTTCCCAACGTAACCCGCTTGACTGCAACAGGTGAGAGAGTATATACGGAAAGACAAAGAGAACTTCGACAAACTATCATTAAGGCATGGCATCAGTACCAGGCAAGTATGGAACGACACGATAAGTCTCACTGCAGGGTAGGCACTCTCGACCACGTTTGAAAGTCTACGGCTAATTAATCCACTGTTAACCTCCCTTCTTTAGGAGAGAAAGATGAAAACCGGCCTTCCCTCCTGTATCTGAACGAGGTCAAGTTTCGTACCGGAATGCAGATTTTTATCTATGAATCCCTCAGTGTATCCACTTCCAGTGGGAGTTTCTGAGATATATCTTACTTCTTCCTGGGGAGTGTCCGATGTACAGGTCTTTTGCACTCTGTTCGACAGATAACGTACTAAATTTTTCTTTGTAATTCAACGGAACAAAACTGTGTAGATGTGTGTAGTGGCTTGTCCACCACCTTTTTCTATGAATGGATCCTTGACTAGTTCCCTCTGATCGAAGAAACAACGCGACAACTAGGAATGAGAGTTTGTTTTGATGTCCTAACTTGACGGTGAACTTTATATTCTAGTGTGCTTTGTCCAACTCATCCAATATGGCCTGAGGGTCATCATCGTTTGAAACAGGACAGAAAATATCTACATAGCGCTTGCAAATAGTTGCCATGTAGCTGTGTTCACTGGTCTCTGATTTGACCATAAATATATCTTCGAGTAGCCAACCTATAGGCGAACCCATTGCTACTCTATCTTTCTGCCTGTATAACTCTCCACTTAACTGGAATTGAACATTATGGGTGCAAGACAACAATAGCTCTTTTAAGTTTTTGCCTGTAATTAGGATATCAGTTTGATTTTTTTTTGATATAGGTGCAAAGGTAGTTAGTGGAGTTTTGCAATACAGCATTAGTAAATAGAGGTCACATCCAAGGACAACATGTTATCGTTCCCGATATTCACTTAATCGTTTGAATCTACAAAGTCGAAGGTGGCCCTTAGGCTAAAAGAAATTAGTCGTAATTTGATCGCTTCTAATATCTCCGCTAGCCATTTTGCTAAAGCATGATACGGCGAATTGTTCATGTCTAGGACCGGTCTTAATGGTATTCCGTCTTTATGAATTTTGGGAAGACCGTACGAATGTGGAATGACCGTTCCCGTAGGTCCGATACGCTCGAAAGGTGAAGTATCGATAGCATATGCTTGTTTCATTTGGCGGAGTAATCCGGATAAGCTTTTTATTTGCTGTCGTTTTATCTTGAAATTCCTACGTTTTCCAAAATTTCCCGTTACCTGGTAGAATCGAGGACATTTGAAACGGTAATCAGTTTTATCATTTTTATCAAGTAGAACTATTTCCGCTCCTTTGTTAGGCTACATGATTAGAGTATTCTGGTTGGATTTCAACTGTCTTATAGCGTTTGCGTGTAACGCATCAATAAGCTGCACTTTGGCGTCTTCCTATTCGCATAAGTATAGTAAATGTTCTCGAGAATGGACTTACAGTGTTTAGCATTAAATTCTGATGAAGGAACGAGTCCATTTAGTTACGCATGTAAGTTTTTAGATTGAACCTCAGTGTTTAAGCTTCGGAAGGCACAGTCTTGGGCCTAGTTTCAAAGTGGTTCCTTGTCATTTCGTCAGTTTTTTAGCTTTGAACCGTCACATTCTGTAATCGATTTCATAGATCACACTGTGCTAGGAGACATTTTCTCTGTTACAATTCACTGAACAGATTATTCGCATTTCAGCGTAAACAGTACGCTGTTTAACCACAGTAATTGTTTCATGAATTTCGCTCAATATATTGTTGAATCTATATTGGCAGTGAGGTTATAACCTAACTGGGATGAATTCCATGAAATAATGTGTGCACGTGTTTTCACTAAAATGGTACCTAGATATTGTAACTTTGTTTTTCTTCAACAGTTGGTTGTCTCAACTGACAGACTACTGAATTTGGAAGTGTGGTATTCACGCATTCGTTAATTCCTTTTAATCTATTTGGTATCACTCCAGTTAAGAATTTCTAGCTGGTTGTTCACGTGACCTACATGTCTAACAGCATAAACATCATGGCCGCTAGACTTGCTGCATCGTAAATCACACAAGTCATTCACGAGCAATACATATTTCCAACTGCCAACTCGAAAGTGTGAAAAGCGGTCAGGTTTTCTAGACGATCGGGCTCTTCGATCGTTTAACTCGTCTGAAAATACCCACTGAAGTTATGAGAACAGGACTTGTTTTCTGTGTTGGGTCATCAAGTTAATTACAACACTATAACTGCAAAAGAAGTGATCAGGTTGAGTAGAAAAATCGGTCAGTAGAGATTATGGACTGCTTGTTTGCTAGCAGTTACATAATCATTGTTCCATATTGTGAGCATAAAAAGAGACCAGTTATGAAAAAGGTGACACTTAAAACGTTGCATCGAACAAAACGGTAGGGGATAATTGGCAGGATCACTTTGGAACACATTGGTCCCACCGGAATAGTAGTCCCTAGGCTGCACGGTATGCCTAAAGTTAGCTTTTACGACCTACTTTGGACATGTGCAACTCGCCCTAACACGCCTTGGCCAAATAGCTCACCGATTTGCTCGAATCCATCGAGTTTTATTTGGTAAGACAGTCTCCGGGATACGTTTTATTTCATCGATGTAATCTTAGACTTGAACCTAAATAATCAAAAAATGTTCTCATGTGATGTCGTTTCGTTATTTATGAACGTACTATTACAAGAGACAATTGGCTACATATGCGACTAGATTTGATGTAACAGCAAACATATGGGCATTTCAAAAATTGAAGGCACTTTGTACTGGTAATGTTCCGTTTCTCTTTAACAGTGCAGTTCACCGATGGAGAGATGGACTGACAATGGGCTCGTCTCTGGGTTCCTTAGCAAGTGGCGTTTTCATGAGCAAACTCAACTGCTTGAGACCATCGAACATTTTACACTTTATAGAACTTAGGCTGGTATTTTTTGCGTCATTGGTAAGAACTCTATCGTGAACATCGTTGTAACAGTTTTTACCTCAGCCCATAAGAGTATTAAATTAATCAGGGAGTCAGGCAGCAACGACCAATTAAAAGTTTTAGACGGTAGCATATTAAAAAGAGAAGATGGTTCTGTCCAACTAAAATGTACAGGAAACAGACTTGGGGTTGTCAGTACATTCACTTAGACGGCTTCATTCTGCTAAGTGAAAACCATATGCGATATCTGACGGGTAGAGCGTTAAAGGTCGGCATCCCCGGCATTTTAAAATCTGAGTCAGACTGTCTGCAAGAAGTGTTTATACAGAATGGCTACCCAATATGTTTTACCCAGAAGGCGATGCAGGCGGTACAGTTGAAAGCTAAGTCACCTTCTGTGAATAAGATGTTCCCGTTTGTTAATCTACCTTTCAAGAGTGATACTATGGCCGAAGTAATTGCGAGAAAGCTCAAAGCGTCAACCAAAGCAACCCATTCTGCCACTCAATTGTGTGCGAGTTTCCAATCACAACCCGCGATCATGTGGCAACTCAAAGACAAACAACTAGTTGTGTGTACTCATTTGCTTGCTCGTGTCGAGCATCACACACTGGTAGTACTAAAAGGCGATTGTCAGACGGAATGAATATTAATCTGCGTGGATGACCATTGGTGTGAATAAAACGGTTTTCACCGTGACTCTTGCTTAGTTGATGGACTCTAGTTATTGTTTGTAAGAAAGATACTTATTAGATTGTCTACCGGGTACCGAGAATTCGATCAAAAACAGTTGGATATTGAATGATGACCGTTACGATAGCACTTAGTATCCGACGGCACAACCTTGACCTCTGTGCTCAAACGAAGTTCGCCCGGACGCTTCATGTCCTCTAGCCTATAAACAGTCAAGCTTACAATTTGGAACAGTGATTGTATAACTGCTAGCAAACACGCAGTCCACAACCGGTTTTATTCTTCGTCCCGATTACCGTTTTCATATTTATAGTGTTGTGATTAGTCTGATGATCAAACACGGAAAACTAGTCTTGTTCACTACTTCGTCTTTTTTTACACACAGGCAAGTTTAACCCACGTCTATTGCTTATTTTTTCGAAACGTAAACCAGTTCTGTCATTTTTTATCGACTCTGTTAATATACTGAAATACATGAGTTCATGATTATAACATGCTAGTGCATAATCCAATCTGCCTATTCCAGCGTTTAAACGTCTCAAAGGAAGTCAACGTCAATGGCATGTGTTCGACGAATCTTCCATGACGGTTCGTGTGTTTCGCAACGAAGATGAGGCAAGCAGTTTGAACAAAGAACCACTGCGTGTTATCAATATCGCCAATGCGGTTCTGTACATTGATACGTCGGAGTTCAACCAGTTTGTTATATTGTAAGTGTCATCGGTAGTTGATGGAACCGTGGCAAGTCAGTGGCTATTGGACAATACTTAAAAGTACTATTCAACAGGTCGTCCCACTAATAAAGATTAAGGTCAACAAATAAATTTGATATATATGATCTTTACTGTTTCGTTCTACTAATGCGTTTTGTGACTATTCACTACCACAGAAGTATAATCTCCATTCAGAGATGATCTCGTGAGTACCCAGCCCATTCTAACCACCTAATATGTATTTAATGAACTGAAAATGGGCTAGTAAATAAGTGAGTGACCTTCAGGACCACATGTAAAAGATCCACAACATTCTAAGCAGAGTGCCAACAAACTATAATTTCGGATAAAAAGGTTGGTTGAAACTTCTACTTTGGATAGACCTGCATTCGGTGCCTCCATTTTGCTGTGTTTATGTATCGTATTATCCCCCGTTGCCTACACCAAGTTACGTTATCAGTGGGTTGGCCTCCACAGTGTGCAAAACCCACATGGTCGACGTCACTTCATTCTGATCTTCAGTATTTTTTTTCGACAGCTGACAATCCGTTAGGACCAGATTGGGTTAGTTCTGATCAAGCACTTGGAAATGCGGTTGAATCGATTCGGGAATTTGAATTCCAAGCCACTCAGGACAGGCATGAAAGTTATACAAATCTGTGTCAACCGGGTTAAAGGATATTAGGACTATACGCCGACCCATTACTCTGAACACCGTAAGTACGCCAATATTAGAGAGAACCGGCCATCCCTAATAATCACCAAAACGATTCGATTTGCCTTCTGACCAACGTTGTAAAAGAAACAGTGGCATTCCACTTATTTGTACATACAAGTCTAAACTAAATAGTGTAAAGAGCTTTGAGATATACAACCTGAACTCGACCTAACTCCGCAATTTGATAGTTTCACAGGTGAAAACAAATGGCTCAAAAATTGATCAATAAGAGACTGACATCAGGTTGCTTGTTTAGTTGGCTCAATCCCAGGTATTTGAACAAAGCAATCGACTTGTCACAACAGTGTTGCAGTTTAGACTGCCTGTCCCCTTGTTTGTAGTTAGTGCTTTCATATGCTCACAAAAACTCTGCTTCAGTGTTTGTTGTCAAACAAACCATTAAAATTGGACTGACTTTAACATATTGAGGTCCATTTCATCTCTCTAATTTACCTGTAATAATGCATACTTTTAGTTCCGACAGTAAAGAAAATGTTTTGCAAGCGGAAACTGAGGAGGCCATGTTGCTGTGGCTGGATACCTTACAGGTAAGTACGCCTGGTCAATATTAACCATGTATATTGTTTTTTTCAACTTCCCCTATAAAGGTGAAGTTGGTATGTAATCATGTCAATCAATTAGTCACTCGGAACGTTATAACATCAGGCCCCAGTTGCATGCCAACACGAATGCTCAAAAAATATGTACTGCCCGCTCGGTTCGTCACATGATAATGCAATCAAGTAATACGTGTCTAGTGTGGACGTAGATGATCAATTATCCTTCAATGGGATGACTGTGTAATGATTTTAAGACACTATTCGTCAGTAGCTTTGAAATCATCAACCATAGTACTTCATTGATCTAAGGGTCAGGGCGAAAGCCTTACTGTTACAACCCGCTCGCATTCAACGCTGATCAGTTAATCCAGTGTGTTTTGTCCACACTGGTAAGCCTTTGTCTGTTTGCACTGATGGATTATCTACTGGATTAGAACGAATTCTGCTGTTGACAATGTCATCTTAGTGACTTCTGCCTACGTTTCGTTTGATGACTACCAGTCAGTTATCAAGTCATCATTCCTCATGCAGTGATATGAATAACCGTCTCGCTAAAATTTAATTGCAGTCTGCTTGCTGACCTCGAAAGATCACATATTCAAGCGATGAACGCCGACAGGCAAATGTATTTGAACAAAAGTGTAAAGAGTCGGGATTGTAACGATCCACGTCTGGTCGTTGAGTTACGCGTCGCCCAAAAACGGATCCCCAAAGTGAAAACAAGATTGAATCCAACAATTTCTACGGTACTATTAAAGAAATGCATCAGTAATTACAAACAGCAAACCTCAATCGTTCGCGAAGATAATCTCGTCCAGCAAAATCAATAGTTTCTCCATAAGACTAACAAGGTCAAAGGTGAACCGTCACGCCAGCAGACCAGGACAAGAATGGCCACTCGCGCCGCGGACATTTAATGACACATTAGTTCAAAGAACAAAACGGGGTGGGTGAGGTAGTGGGAACAAGTGTCAGGTTAGTGGGGGGAAAAACAGGGAATGCAAACGATGGGGACGAATTTTCTCAGTTCGTGGACCAGCAAATTTACATGGATCTTAAGCTGTAGTATTTTCACATCTAGTTATCGATGTCGTGCACCGCTAACCGGCCCATTTGAATGTGGACCATTCTGTGCAACAGGTCAAGTTAGCCACAGGAATGATCAGAAACGTCGGTGTATGACCAGTCGTTTTGTCGAAAGTAAAGTCATCAGGATGAACCGGTAGCCTTACCAACAATGGTTTGAAGTGTCAGGTATAGACTGACAGGGAAATAAACATAATTAGTAAATCTTTTGACTCGGACTACCATTTGTGTTTTTTACGCATGCATGAGCAGCTTATCTCAACTGCGCCAAATCTCAACAGAACTGATGACGCTATTTCCAGAAGTCTCTTCTCTGTTTGGTTTTTGGGTGTTATTTAATATTCCGATTGTTTCTGTCTACGGATAGGCTCGACGAAATGAAGCTATCCGGAACGATCCCAAATCTGCACTCAACGGTGAACCCGCTACACTTGCAGAACGCAGAAAGGCGCCACGGATGACCATAGCGAAAATGCCTACCGCCTTCCTGGTAAATCCAATTATTTTTACGGTGAAACAGATTTGTACAATTCTCCTAACAGATTAATCGTTTAAGGTTAAGAAAATTATGCCCCTTGTTGTGGTTGTCCAAGAGAAACCAGAATAAACTTCGGATTTTCATTAAAATCTAGTTATCCAAAAAGCAACTGCCTACAGATTCTGACCAACAGAATGTATTGATCTCCGGTGTGATCTTGTATGTTGGTCTCTTGTATTTGTGTGATAATTAAATGAACAACGTTTTGCAATAGATCGGAGTTTAACAGTTTGATTCAGTGTTAATGATCGATCATCGTCGAGCTGATAGCTCCCCTATTATACCGTTTCAGGCAATACTGATGTCGGCATTCTTTCGTAAAATACTGAACAATGCTTTCAGATTTTGATCAGGTCATGAAACTGTTGATCATCATGTTACACCTGGATCCGAATGCCAGTACTCGAGCCCTGGTGTGGATAAGACAGCATGACTTTAATTTACTCAAATTTCTGTCATAATAAAAACGCGCAGTTTTTCATTCGAGCAGATATCAAGTAATTCTATATCAATAGTATTTTTGATGAAAAAAGCATGCGGCTAGCACTATTAACTGCTAAACATTTTTTGATCAGTTTTGTCGTATAAAGTGACGACTCGTAAAATCAGGACCTTTTAACAACCGTAACACTCATACAAGTTTTCTCTGTGATGTACTTTGTCCAAATTCACGAACGCACAGACAAAAGCGCTTATTACACGCCGCTGAGTCAAATGCTATCAAACTGTTGAAGCCATGGTTGTGCATTTTTAGAAAAAAATAGTTAACAACTTACGAATATCTCCCTAACGCTCATGGACTTCGTGACATTTGAACTACCTGTAAATGCTGATCTGTTGTATATCATCTTCAGTTCCCCATTCAGCGCATGCATCTGACAAGAAGTAGCGAAATCGGTTGAAAACAGACTGCGCAATATGCTACTCTGATTTTCATTGCAAACATTAATACTGGATTCGAAAGTTTGTTCAAGGAACTGACAGTAACTGGTAGGCCAACCGAAGCAATTTGGTTGCCGACAACTTTTCAGAGTGTCACCATGTAAATTGTGCTTCAGGAGTTCCATCTTCAAAGCTCGCGACTAGTAAAATCCTTCGAGAAAATGATGACTAGACGGTTAAGACTTACACTATGTATTCAAAACTAACTGCAAGCTTTTCAGTTAACTTTTGATTGTTACAACCATACCACCGCCGTGGTATCTGTATTTCAGCCTGTGTACATGGTTGTTTTACCGGTGATTGTTTGTTTTCGTCATACTGTTTTGCATTTATCCAACAAATACCCAACAGAGGAAGAGACTGCCGTTAACCATTAGCGAAACCTTCACTTTGCAACACAACTTGATCCCGTGGAAGGCTCTAACTTTCTACTTGTATGTTGACAAAAATCTGCTATTACTTACCGGTAATCAAAATACCGCCCAACAATTTAATGTAACCTGTGATTTCAACTTATAAAGAAGTTCTAGTCGTGGAGTTGTCGGTCAGCGTTAACAGAACGGTTACTGCGTCTCGAAGAGATAGGGCGATCTGTGCATCACGCGCAAGCGAATGTTGCTGAACTTCTGTGCATGATGATTCAGCTTAATGTGAGGTCAATTGCTCAGTGGGCAACACGGTTTTCTCGTGGAGGCGTGACCAGAATGTTAAGCAAGGCCGTGAGAGGGATGTGTATTCACGACGAGTTGTAAAATGGCAAACCTACGATATAGTACTCCTTTATCGAAAGGGGCTGGTTTAAAATTTTCTTTGAGTTCGAATGCATCGATGAAGTGTGGGTAAAGCTCATATCTCACAAGTATCCCAAGTAACTGTTAATATGTTCAATTGTGGCGTTTCATTAGAACATCAACGGCCAAAACTAACCTCACTGTGGCTAATCGAATAATCATTGCTTCCCGCAAGGTTATTATTACTGACAATAGATTACAAACGTTGATCGTCTATTAAAAATGACCAGTAAGAGTTGAGCTACATCACGCCTGTTCGCAAGCATTAGTTTCCCTTGAACGTAATCAAGTAAACTGGGCTTCACTCACCCCACGTATTGTGAAAACACCCAAACCTAACACTGCCTTATTAAGGCGTGTACGATTAAATGCCAGTAGAAGGCCTTGCACATCAGTGGAGTAGTTGATCCCACCGAATATGTCATCTGCATAGCTAAGTAGATGACATATTCGGCGTGATCAAAGACTCCACGGATGCAAAAGGTCTTCTACAGCCACTTTGTCTTGTCGTTCATCAGCTTAATATCCTCAGCTTAAAATTCTGGACGATACCTGTGTTTGGATTCCGGCCGTTGAATTCTAGTTATTCAAAGACAATAATTGTTTGAACTTTTGATTGCGCTTTAAAAAACCACTCTAACACACATGCGACATTTGTCTTCTGTCTTTCTGTTCGTCATAGCGGCAAGCAACCACTGTTTCTTTCGATGTGAATGAAATTCAATGTACTTCAGCCAAAAACACCACGAAAGCTTGGCGCATCAGTCAAACTCAGTCAACAGCGAGTAATTCACCCAGTCCAGTCGAGACCACGCCAAGTCCACCGACAAGGTCCCTATCGCACGTCCAAAGTGTTCCGCAGTTTCACCGCTCGTGTACGGTCTCTGGAATTCCAGAGAGAGTTTTGCCTGCATCAGATGAATTACGCATTGGGAGTTCACAAATGAATTTACTCACAGCTATTCAATCTTCAGAAACCGCTACTTTGCATGGGACTGACAGTGAGGGCACACTGGAAGATGGCTCAACAGAAGAGGATTTCACTCAACAACCGCTGATCGTTACAACAAGTGACCCTGTTCCAGACAAATTAAAAGCGTTCAGCATTTCCCCGAAAACCTCCACCCACCGTCCTGGAAACCACGTTCACTTGGCAGCGAGCTGGAATATGAATGCGTTGCTGGTTGACAGTGTTGAGTTCTCAAACTCGCCTAATCTAGATTTAAATAGAGAAAACCCTTCAAATGAAGTGGATGCTAACACCAAGACAGAACGGAACCTGGATGAAACACGCCAGAACTGTAAGTCTGTGCTGAATGTGTACTGGATGAATATAATATAACTTCTACTGTAACGTACTTTGCCTTGAACGCAAATAACAATAGGTAACCACTACAGCACTACTTCTGTGAGTGATCATGCCAAGATGTACATGGCAGTGATCATCAAAGTATTGAGTTAAAACGGTCGATTAGTTCACCGAGACTTTATGTCGGTCCGTGGTAATGCATTAGCCTACTTTGACGTTCTCTATCCAACAGAAATTCAGACTGACGTGAAAGCAAAGTTCACACAAATTGATCGTTACAACAGTTTTTTCAGTTAAAGGAGAGGAATCTCTGGCAGAATGTCTGTAGTTGGAAAATCGGGACCGTGTCTATTGCTTTTGTCTAATTACGCTGTAAGATCATGATAATTGTCCCACTTTGATGATATCATATAATACCGCCTTTAATTCATTTATCACATTTGCACCTTGCTTAACGAATTGCATCCGTGTTTATACACACTGATGCCCGCAGACTGTAGAGAATAAGTAGCATTTCCTGCTAAGTGTTTTGCTGGGGCGTTGAGCCAAACATCGCGAACACCAAATCTACTTCAAGGTTAACGTAAGTTACACCCTACACTTCCCAGCTTCCTAAAGTAATTCTGGCTCATTGTGAACAAAAGACCTGGTCATATTTATTTTAACTGTTTACATAGTGTGAAACAGTGGTCCCAAAATTGTCTGATCAGCTGTAGGGAAGTCGAAGATGGGCCACTTCCCGTGTACGACTAATTCTATTCAGTCTGTTCATTTGATCTGAGCTTCCGTATGTTACCACTACTCCTTGGACACATACGTGGCTTGGCGGTCTACTGTAACAAGTTGAAAGGAGGGGTAGGTTTTAAGCATATGGTTAGTGAACGAAAAACACTGTGGTTGTTGACTCATATGTATGTTATTTGAGTTGTTTATCGCAGACTGAGTGGAGTCCATAGATCAGGGAAGATGACAAGGACAATGGGGTGAAGTTCGCAGAGACCGAGTGTGACTCAAAATTCTAGGACTTAAATGCAAGTTGGCATAAATGGTATGTGCAGTCAAGGTTAGTGTAAATGTTAACAGCACTAACATGAAGTGTGTAAAAGCGCAGCACTGCTTTATTACCCTGAATAACATGAGAATTTAAATAGATAAGACGATATACATATTGTGTTTCGTGATCGGACTTCATTGAAAGCGAGAAAACCTGTTTCGAGGTTGTTATCACTTATCAGGCATGCTTATCTGATGAACCTCGACTAAAAATGCTACGTAGACCCTTTACTTTTTAAAATCACTAAACCAGCATGGAGACGAACTGTAATTTTCAACGGTGCTGCAAATAACGGGCAGAATGGCATTAGGAAGACGGCGAACGCTTAGATTGCACAACTAACGCGACTCCAAATTCACTACCATTTCATTAGTCCTTAATGAGCGGATTTTTTCAGTAAGACGTTTCATGAGTTCTACATGCATTGCGGTCGTGGTGCAGTATTAGTCACCGTTACTCAGTTTGCGTTGACTAACATCTATTTACTTACAAACAGGCATGCTTCGGACGCTGGGAGTGGAGTAAGACGTGATTACGAAAGCTGTCGTCATGTTCAGGTATAAGTGGCAAAATTGTTTCACGTACTAACAGAAACCTTAACGACAGTGTGTAAGTCTCTCGGAAGAAAGTAATATTGAGATCATAGGACATAGCTAGTCGGTATGAATATTGTGTTTTACGAGGACTGCGTAAACAAAGACAGAGGGATGGAAACACTACTAAAGTTCCACCAAATCTGTTAGTTGGGCTTCATAACATAAAATCGGGAACTTTGTCCGCGTTATTGACTGAAGTCAGAAGGTGTTACCTCTCCTAAGAAATCTGCATATATGAGACTGCCTATACACCTCGTAAGTACGCACAGAAAAGATAACAGTGGCTGCATGGTTAAACAGTCAGCCGACGTTGATTAGCTTGAGATTAACGGCATAAGTAGGATTATTCCCACTGGAGACTGATGAACGGCAAAGTGACTGAAAAAAACTTCCCGTAGCAGAAAGGGTTCAAAATGTCTGTCTACTTAATCTGTTTTTACATACCCTAAAAGGGGAATGGCCTGCCCAAACTAGAGGGGAAAACTGCTAAACGGTTGAGTGACAAGATTGTTATCATCTAGGGAATGGGTCGATCAAGCGGCAGTTCAAAGGTATAGTAGTCCTTTGAGATCGTTCATCAGTTTACTACTGAGCATAGAGTGCGCTGAACAAAAGCCTGCCAAAGTTGTTCAGTGGGTTATCTTCTGTTTACAGAGCATCCTACTGACAGAGCACCTATACTATGCCAGCTAGCAAACATCACAGTACAACTTTTGAATCTGTATTCAGCAAGTACAAGCTACCGATGTCACTGGTGCTCAAAGTAGATAACTCATCTTTCATGTACTTATAAATCGTGAGGTTGGATGCATATTCCAAAATATATTGTTCTGTGATTTGATGAGTATGACTGCGCAAAGTTAACAGGTCAGCATCAATAGCTTGTCACTGAAAATAGAAGTTCAGCCGTTGTTTTTGTTTTTGTTGCTGTTGGAACTAAAAGTGATATTCAGTCAGGACCTTTCTACTGTTTGTAACTGGGTATTTGTAATCGTGGTTTTTTGAGAATAAGTATAAATATTGGGTTATAACTTGCTTTTCATCCCGTTCATGCGAACGGACACAGTGTACCGGCTACAGCCGCAAGGGCTCGGAATCGAATTCACAATGAATCTTGGTGCTTAATCTCAAGCCAACACTCCACTTCTAGCTTCGTCCTTGTTTCGGTTCATCAGGTAGAAATAGCCTGAACGTTGGATAGAACAAGCAGCATTTCGCGTTACGTTCCAAAGGTATCTGCTTAGCCGCCAGTTCCATGAATAATGATTACTCACCAGCCTAGTACTCATGGGTATATCCGGTGACAACAGACTAAGAACTCAAATACTCACGTGGTCATTTACAGTGAGAACAAGTTAGACATGCATTCGAGAAGCCCATAATCAGTCGCTGAAATTCTAAAGGTCAAATAATAGTTACCGATTAAGTTGTGATAAAAACCCAGTTACAATTGGACGACGAAAATTCAACTAAGTCAGCCCTATCCAGCAATAGGTTGATTTGGAGTGTCTGTCCATATTAACTCAGAATGAATGGTGTGTGCGTTCCTAGGTAGGCGAGTAGTGAACTAAGTGAGCTCAATAGTTTGAATGAACGTTTTATAACAACGTAACAAAAGGTGACATAATCGCATAGCGATTACTTCAACAGTAACTACATCTCGACGTTAAACTGGCCTTGGCTGCTGTCCAGACTCTGCGTAAACGACAAGAAAAGAGTTACTGGAGTGCAGGATGTTCTACGACAGCGATAGTTGTTGATTTTATTACTCCGACTGTAAACCATGCTGAGTGGTGGATAGGATCGACTTGTTTGCCTGTTCCTAGTCCAGTCGTAATTGCGTTTTTCTCACGCAGCCTTTAGAAACGCAATGGCCTGATGATGAATTACTCAAAAACACATGTTCGTCAATTTATTATTATTCCAACTAGGGAATGAGTAGAAAAATAAGAATAAGGAGAGATAGAGTACGGAATGTGGGTATCTGAAAGCCTCCAATCCATCAGATATATACTGTTGCCAGATGGAAGTTAGTTGTACCCACTATGAGTTGTGTGTGCCTTCTGAGGCTGATGTTGATTGAAAATGTGGATTCACAATAAAATTAGCAAATGTTCACGTGTGTGTGTGTGCAAGACATGGAGATTTGTGCTTGTGATTCGGTTAGGTGAAGGACAGCCTTTGAGTTTACAGTGAAGAAGGTATGTGCAGGTGAAACCACAAATGGTGCAGCGCAAACTACCTCTGACTGATCAAAGTGATAAGTTATTCCGGACAGATATGGCCGAACACCGTCCGTCTGCATCCATGTTAACAAGCCAGTATCCGCTGTATACGTTTTAATACATTTTATTTCAGTGTGTTTGGTTTCCCTGTCTTTTGTACTTGTGTATGCTAATTGGAAATACTGGAATTGTATGCTCGATAAAAACGGCACTCAACCCTAGTGGAATGTATTTTGATTTGTCGAGACATGGGAGCAGTGCTTAAGATGGTTCAGTGAGAATCCGTTCACATAACCCGAACCTGCTTACTGAATGCGTTAGTTTTGTGATGATATTTTCAATATAAAGATCAGCAACCTGATGATGTGATGTGCACACCGAGCCGAACATCCCAAATTCCCACTCTAAACGAGAAATAGAGATAAGAAGTGCTAATGATCTGTTGTTGAAATTTTCTTCAACGTCTGACTAGACAGTTATGAACGGATAATCATCCATGCTTGAAGTAGTTCAGCCCACGCCAGAAAGGAGTGTGGGGTATTAATCACATTCTGTAAAGAGTGTGTGCGTAAACCGTGTGGTGACCAATCGGAGTAAATCCTGTTACGTTTGTCCAGGATCCTCTTCCACACATAGCTCTCAGTCACGTATGGCTCATCATCGCTTAACTCGTTATGAAAATTTGTGCGGCTCTCAGTACGTAGGACTTGGACAGAAATTCCCGTGCTATTAAAGGATCGTTCCGCTAGGTCTGAAGAAAGTCAGGAAAGTCACCGTTTGACCTAGGTGTCCTCAGCAGTCTTCTGTGTGAATTTTGAATCGACGACTTCATCGGAAGCGTTCGAATTCTTTGCTTTTCTCCAAACGTGTTATCCATGTAAGCGAAGGTCTACTGTCAACATGACGCTCACTACCTCTGCCAAATGTTAACGGTTTTGCCAAAATTAATAGCTTGCCCATCTTTGTCACAGTCCACACTCAAAGGTGCACGTAAATGTAAGCCTGCCGTGACCTTGTTGAACATGGATCCTGTGTACATCAAGTCATTTTAGGCCGCCCACGCCAAACAGACAAAACGTGTAAAACTTTCTCGGCAATTTAACATTGGTATCCGCGTTTGCTCTTCAGGCCGGTGACTTTTGAGGGGTGGCAGACTGTGCTCATATATGTTCACAGTCTCATCGTATTCATAAAGAATCAGGACATTTCACCGTAATTTTTGTATTCATCTTTTTTCCTACAAAAACCAACCTTCATAGACATGCTAATGTACGTTTTTGAATTACTGACTGATGTGCAAATGAACGTCAAGGATTTGACCCATCAAGTGTTCTGAGGGGTTGACCTGAAACCAAACTGAATCTTACGAATAAAACTGTCTAACTAGTTGGTATAACTATCAACCAGGAAAGTAACTGGACAATAATGTACCAAAATCACCACATACATTTGATGTTGGAACCACAACGTTACTTCTTAATACTGCATCGGTAGGTTTTCGTAAAACAAAAGTACTGATAAGCGGGATTAACAACATAGCCACTGAGAAGCCAGCGATACATTTACGAAAGCATCACTAGTTTCTCAAACACATTCGCTTAGAACACTTCACGTACCTCAAATACAATGTTTCGGCACCACATTTTCATATAGTCTGATAAACGTCACTCAAAAGTATTCGTGTTCATACTGTTTTGAATTCGACTCCACTTATTTATGGAGCGTCGCATCGTTGTCGAGACCTATCGAGATACTTCGGCTAAAACATCTCATAAATGCACCAGGTTTTCTGTTGCTTCTTTTGCCGGCCGTTCGGATCGGGTCTGCAATAGTGCCCCATAATTATAGCCAATGACCAGCAGTTTCAAACTTTGCAAACTCTTGTTGCTTAGAACTTGTACTGTCTCCGTCTGGACGTTCATACTAATAACTTCAGTTCGTATCGTAAGATCCGACGCGCCACCGTTAACCACAGTGCTGACTGTATTAAGCTACCCAGTGGATTTCACCTAGATGTTCCAGAAATGGAACAACAAAGACCAATGCGATGACGAGAGTTAGCAATAATCATCTTCACATCATCGAATGTTATCTTACAGAATCGAATGGGGGTAACAATTGTTTACATTTTATCATGAATCTGTTATATTAATCAATTGTGTAGCATCAAACTGCAATGTATTTTGTGGGGGATGATCTAAGGATTGGTGCGATAGATTTTGATGATGGTATAATACAATGTTTTTACCACTTTCTATCAAGAGTTTCATCTGTTGAGTGCCTAGAAAGGGGAGACATTTAGCAGAACTGAAAGTTAATGAATCCACTGGAAAATTCGATGGAGACAGATGGTTATGTCACGATGCTAGCGAACCAATCATTGCACGTCACTTCACCAAAGTTAGATGACAGATGGAAGATATAATGTTATAACAACGGACATTGCACTGATAATGGTGAGGAAAACTGAGAGTGGAGCAATATCGGGGATAAGTTTGTGAGCCTGTGTTTATATCTGGACTATATATTCACTAAGTCGAAAGGTTTTTTGATGCGGTGTGTGTTTTGCAAATTAATGCCAAACATTAACACCCAAGTTTATGGATTGATACGTATTAGAAGTACATATTAGAAGTTCACACAAATAGGTTCGGAGCATTGGCATCTTTAAACGTCTACATTTCACGGAGCTAACAATGTCAGGCTGCAATTATCGTTCAAAATATGTTAATCTTCGTGTAATTTAGGAAATGAGACACATATTTCGGACCGAAATGGGTTCAACAAACGGCCACACAAACAAGCAACTCAGCAGCAAACACCCGGAAGGAGTCAGCGTCATCGATTGCCAAGCATCACTTGATGGCACAAAATGTGATTGACTCAGCAAAGTGATTCCGTGTTCTGTTCTCGGCTCTAAACAAACGTTTACTACGATATGCCAAGGCCATTGCAATCACATCGTCACCCCACTTTTTACGTGCAAAAAGAACTGTTTGTGACGTTGATGCTGCCTTGTTAACAACCGAACTGTTTTTGGAATTTGGCTTTTTGTGATTGTCTTGTGGTTTGGAATTTTGTACATTTTAACTCGTCTGCAGTAAACACCAGTAGAGATGCAGCCAAATCTGCTCGGGCATAACTCGTGTAATGTCAGTCTTTTGTCTTCTGTATTCAAGTTTCCGAAGGTTGTTTCGAAAATTAATGGGTATTTATGGGTGTAAAAACCAATAGGAATGGTTCTGAATGGTTGAGCATTACGCCAAGTTCAGGTAGTTTTTAATCTGTACTACAGTGCGGGTTTCATTACATGATACGCTTGTCCGTTCCGTATGATATCCCCAATAATTAAATTTAATTCAGATTTCGGTTACTAGCTGTTGAATGCCAGGTTCATTTAGCAGAACACTTTCATCGGTCTACTTATTTCTGTTGGTCTTTTATACTTTCTTCATTCAATATGAACGCCTCTATTTTGCCTTATTTGTCCCCTAGTTCTATTAAACTACAGCCTATTTTACACCGCTTCTGTGTGACTTCTTGATGAGTCGTGTGATTTCTGGGCTGATTCAGGGAATAACTGATACCACTCGAAAACGCAAGCATGGTGGTTTCATGTATATTCTGGAAACTCGGTAGGTTCACCGCCATATCGAAATAACTCCTTCTGTCTCCCCAAGGAATCCGATTAATCTTTCCTCCAAGACATGTTACCTTAGAAAGAACACTGCCTAGCGTCCGCCACATATTCTTTGGCCAGTGTTCCAAAGGAACTGGTGAAAGTCTCCACGTATCACAGGTCCACGTTATGATATCATGACGTTTCAGTTGAACTGTGTTTGAGGCCGCCTGAGGAAGCAACTTTTAAACATACAGTAATTTTCTTTATTGCCATCGGTTCACTGTTAACACAGCAGCTTCGCCAGATCAAATGGACCAGTTATAAATGTCGTGGCATTTGAGGTTGTTTAGACGTGAGCAACCAGGCTAATCCGGGAACAACAGGTCATGGGGCAAATGTACGTAAACAGGGGTCAATTGCGGTAGATCAGACATATTTGAAATGTGAGGCAGAAGTAAAATCAGTGTAGTCTGTCTGATGGATCCGCCAAGAGTCAGATAACTTTAGGAAAGGTAGACAGAGAGAACACTTGTGATCCAGCGAGATTTTCCCTTCATCCGACAGTGGACGTAAATTAATTCCATCGGCCGTCCTGTATCGCAAATTTCGTCCCCGTCAAGTCTACATACAGTGCATTTGGCTTCCGTACTTTCGATGGCTTTTTGAACTAAGTGCTCCTTTATCACTTTAAACTCCAGTGTAATTATCTCCATCTCTTTCAGATCAATTTCGCGCCCAATGCGCCTAATAAATGTCTAGAATGTGCAGGAATGTTAATCATGGTCTGGTGCATCAGAGGTTTGCGCCAAACACTTAGAGCACGAACAGTGGTAGATGAACGCATTTGGTATTAACTCAGCAGTACCAAAGTTACGGCAGTATGAGTCGGTTTGTTTAATACCGAACAGTTAGGGGCTAGGTAACAAATCAGCCGGTTAAGATAAGTCACTAACTCCGGGAACGAGTGAGATCCAGAAACGGTTGTTTCTGAACGCACAGATCTGGTGTGGGTCATTTCATTGTGACTGGTTCAGCAAGCCGCAAAAATCATGGGTTGTAATGACTTAGCAAGATTCTGGATAGACAATCTGGCCAGTGATCAGAACGTGTCTAGTTTCTACGGAAACTGCCGGTTTACGTAATTCAACAACACTGCTATTCTTCAGTAATACGGGCTGCTACGCCCATTTCGACAGGCTGTTCTTCAGTTGATCAGATTTCTCTCGGTGTTACATATGGAGGGATTGGCACTGACACGATGATCTTTTGTGATGAAGGGACTGGTAAGCCACGGAGTATAGCTGTATTAAGTGTTTGATTAGGCGTGTGTCTTAACTGTTTGAGGCAGTCTTAGTTTTACCCTCTCTCTTTACATTGGTCACCTCTTCGGATAACGGCTTTTGTCTACTGTGCCTTGATGTTGCTTCAACGGTGGTTCTAATCTGTTGTAGCGTCTGACCAATAAACTCGTGAGCAACCGTAACATCTTATTCTTTATGCACGGTTAGTAATTCCGTCAACCGGCAAGGGATATTCAGTGTGCACAGAGATTTTGCGCAATTCTAGAAAACAGTCCAGACGTTTACTTTGTTCTTTTTCTGAACAGATTAACAGTGTTCGTTCATATTTTAATGCCTCTAACAATGGGTTGGCCAGATGGGTTGGTGTCAGATTTGCCTATCATTGAAACTTTCGCTTCTTTTCATACTATTTCTGGTCACCCACGTCATTGCATGGATGGGAGACTTTAAAGAAAACTGCTTACGAAGCTACTATAAACATGTTCAAAGCGTGCAGGAATGTTGTATAGATCAGCAGTTCACTTATAGATGGTTGTCTTGCAACCGTGTTCTCTTCCATGGACTAGCCAATCCAGAAATAACAACTGACCACCACTAAATTATAGCTCTTGATCGTCTGATTTTAAAATCTATTCGATTGAGTTATTGCAGAATGTATCGACCCACTTTCCTTTTAAAGTAACAACAGTGCCGTCCGCAGTCACACAAATTTGGGTGCGTTTTCAAACTAACACAACTCCACAAACTTTCACACATAAATATTTACTGAAACACTAGAGATCCCATGGCAAATATGTCCTCGAAAATATTCGTTTTCGAGCATTTATAGGTTTTTGTCTGTCAGTAGTGATACAGTCCATCCAATAACGTGCTTGTGGCTGTTCACTGGCTGATAGACAAAACGACTGACTTCTCTCATGCTATCATGGTTAAGCTTTCAGAGTCACACCGTGCCTCATCTGATTGCCGTTCTGTTTATTCCAACCAAGTCTGAGGCTACCTGGAGTCGCAAATGGTTTTCTCGCACCGACCCGTCCAGCTGGCCTCTTGCAACCCAAAGTAGGACTTCAATTTCTGTCAACCATTGCACCATTCACGTAACGCTGAGTAGTTTCGAATTATTGTACCTAAATACCGCTATCTTTGTCTATGATTATTGGTTAAGTTGTCTTATCGTCTTGAGAATAAACGCTGTGACTGAATATTAATTTAAAGAGGTGATCCACACAATCATATTTCCGATGTGAATACAAAATTGTAATGCCAGGCTGATGAATCTTCGTACAGAAGTGAACAATAACAGTGCCATTCCAATATTTTGTCCAAGTCATTCGTACACTCTTGGTTGCAGCATTAGTGACTTACTGTTCTCTGAGTGGCTAACTGACATGCACCCTACTGATTCACTGAGAGATATGTCATAAACCGTTCCTAGTCTGTTCTCTTGATGGGTTTACTTCTGCATAGGCTAATGTCAGCTCATTGTTTAGTTCCGTTCGAGGTACACTTTGTTGTCTGTATCATACGTTGCAGTGCTTTAACCGTTTGGATATAAGTATTCATCATCCACTGACTTACGGCCTACCGGATGAGCCGTTCACTTCGTTCACATGTCGTAATCTGCTTCTTTTCATTTGTAGTCCTAACAAGTCAGATATCATCTTTTCTCCTCCATTAACTTGTGCGTTTGATGGCACAGTGAAAATAGATCTATAGTTTTCAACTTTTACGCCTCTGGGAGATTGGTGCCACGTCAATTACGTCCCACGTGCAATGGATATTGCCAGGCTTCCAGATATGTAGTCATGAGCAGTCACAATGTCCATAGTGTGTGCGCGTGACCATGTAACTGGTAGATTGTCGCCTTTAGCACCAAGTCACTGTGAGCCTAAATTTAAAGTTATGAATAATTTGTATTGCTTCTGAATAGAATATTACTGGATGAGCAAAGCATGAGGAAGCTGAGCTGGACTACCGTACCTAATTGTATACTGTACTTGCTAACCTACAGCCACCCCCGGTTGATTTGTGTATGCGTCAAGATAACCACATGAGACATAAAATGATAAATCAAATGTTATCTACAAGTTTGAGTAATAGTAGTTAATATTGTGTATCATCTGACATATAATTCTATTGTGTTTTTCACAGCTCCAGAGGAAATGACCAAGCCTCATACTTTAATCCGTACCGAATCGAATTCTTCTGGCAGTTCGGTAAACCGGAGCTCACGGAGCTCTCAAAACAGTCAGCACACCCCGATTAAAACAGAGGATTCCATGGTGGCAAGCAGACAGGAGACAACATTGATCGCTATGAGGTAAGCTGTTAACGATTTTTCTAAAGCATTAGATGGTTAGACGGCTACTTACTTAAGGCGCCCCCGGGTTTGGGTGTTTCGTTGATTCGACTTACTATATGCAAACTTGATAACGCCAGTCTGACAGTTTGAATGAATTTCTCGGGGATAGTTGGAAATCTTCTACAGAATACTATGTATCAAGTCATAACGTAGCACAGCATCTGTATTAAACAATGCATACTGGTCCTCATAAACCCTGTGCGCTTCTTCCACAACCGTTTGTTCATTGCATACTTTGTATGACCAAGTTGTCTATCACGTGCTTCCGGTAAGTTTTGACCGGTAAACACATTATTACCTATCTTACCATCGTTTGGAAAAATTTTATCATCGCAGTCGAAGCAGTACTGATGTTTATCAAATGTCAATCTCAGCCAAACAACAACGTATGCGGTGTCTCTGGTAACGATTTCGGTAGAAATGCAACAGTTACATCACATCGCTCGACTCTACCGCAAACGGGCCGAACTGGCTAGCCTTGCAACTTGATTTTATCTATTCTCTTATGGTTAACAATGTTAGTATCGTAGAAAATGACGCTGATTAGTGCTGTCCAGCAGTAGCCAACCAGCGGCGCACGACGCGGTTACTGTTTTGTTGAGTCGTGGTACCTTGTTTAAAATTGCGGGGTCTAGTTGCCTTTGGTGAGGAAAAAGTGGGAAAGCTCATGATTTTGGAACAAGGCAGCGAAGTGGTCTCCCCTACCCAGCCTGCAATGAAAAGGTCGAAGTTCTCACTCAGAAATTCATTTACAGACATTTAGTCGTGCTGTCTTTCACTTAAACAAACAATGTGGACGTTAGTTCAGGAGTTAATCAGCATTTAACATATTTTTATCCTCAGCGAAACATTATTCTGTTTAGACTGCGAAAAATCCAGGCTTCGACTGGATTCGAACCAGCGGCAGAAATAGCATGCCCAAACGTGACAAGCTCTCTACAAACTGAGCTATGAAGTCACGCTGAGAGCTCTACACGAGTTACATATATTATTCTGCTTAATGGCTCCATTAGGAAACATCACGCTTAGGTTTTACACATCAATCTCTGACCGTTCCTTTCTTCGAATTCACAACCCAGGTACATTCATTCACTTTTGTGTTATAAGATAACGTCAGTTGACCTGTGACATCAACTACTAGAGTTCGCAGTCGATAAGGATGTGATATTGTTGTATAATGTATAGCGTTGCTCCTGATTGATTTTACGTGAGTCACATACGCAGAAACTAAGTGATAGCAGTCGGAAGCGACTGGAAACGTACATGCTGTTTGAGAGACATATCACTAAAGGAGTTGGTTATGCACTGTTGTCAATGGATGTGGGTACACGTCAGACGTGCAAACGAGAGTTTGCGTCCGTGGTTACATATTCTTACCTAGTTTGTAGTGTTGTATAACAATGAACAATTTCCCGGGCCAAACTTCTTTTGCGGTCATCGTGTTACTGTTCCTAATTAACGATTGCTTGGACATTGTTATCGTCGTAGAAGTTAGTAATTTAGTGCTTGACTATTTCCTTGTAAGCACCTATCAGCTTAGTGGCAAGAAGTAGGGGAATATCGGTTAATATGAAACGACCATCATTTACATTTGATCACAACTTCCGCATTCCGGTGAATTTTTCAGCTAGTCCATTTCGAAAATAAACACTGCACACGAGTTTCGAGTTGAGCATTTGAGTATCATAACACAGTGGTGTTTGGTGTGAGGTCAGTGCCACAGCGAGCAACACGGTTGCTTCATGTAAGCATAACTGCATCTCCACCACCGGCTGTGAATGAGATAGTAGGCAGTACTGACGAGCTCCACTGTGAGCGGGATTAGAGTCATGTGCTTTCCCAACAGACGCTGACTGAAAGTCTATGAGACTGCGAGAGCTACGATCAGTTGTGAGTTATGTTTGTACCATATTACCGATGTGCTGGGCTGCTGTGAAGATAGCTGGATGATTATCACGTGAGTCTTCGTGGATAAGTCCTCATTATTCTCATTCTTTGCTTTGTGCAATATCTCTGGGTACTGTGACTGGATTCCATTGGTCCTGACTATAGTCCACGAAGTATTTGAGTAACGAATTAGTACAAACATACGGAGGAGAACGCAAAAGAGAGAATGGAAAGGAGACGAGAGTGAACTTCAGGAAATAAAAAAGCCAACAACCGTGAGCACGCAAGCTCGCCGTTTGCAACGCGAAACTGCCCTGTCAGTGCACCGTTAAGCAGACGGTCAGTCTGTATGCAAAGTAAGTGACCCAGTCATTAGAGACTTTTCTTTTTCATTACCTCAATTATGGTTCGTGGACTTGTACGTTTCCCAAATACGCACCGACCGCCGGCCACGCTGCCTGAACATTCATTCCAGTTCATACAGACTAAGTGGAGGAGACAGTGTTGGATTAACAGTGAGAGCGTATGTGCATCTTTCGCTCAAATAGTCCATGTTTTGATCTACCAAGCACAGACGAGGGCACAGGCGGAATGTAAACCCCGTTATTATTCCTCAAATGAACGTCTTTTCAGGGTCAAGCATGACGAAGGTTGGTAGATGTATTACATGCTTTCCTTATCCTCGAGAACACATCGTCGACAATATTGCAAGCTGAAGAAATGACGGCACACAAGTAACCTTATTTTCACCGCAGAAAAGTTAAGTGAGAAATGTCATCAGTATGCTCAATATCATTTGACTCTGTACTTGACAGAAAGCCTCACTCTGATATCTTCAGAACATGTGAGTGTTCCCTGTAAACTACTGTCCAATGAAAGCAAACAGGGTATTAAACATCTCTGTTGAACACCATTTGAATTGAAGAATTTTTAACAAACATACGGGTCACTGCACATTCTACATTCATAGCGGGCATGTGGACTACAAAACCTGGCATACTTCACTGAAGATTTTTTAAACTGTAAAGGGTCCCAAACAACGTGTTGAATAAGTAAATCGTCTTCTTAAAAAGAGATTGTTGATATTTCAGTGCGTGTCGTAAAGTTAAGATATGATCGAAACACCTGCTGCCAGGCCAGAAACCCACATGTTCTTCATCTATCCGGTCAACTTGGTTTCAGAAGCCGCCTCATCCTGAGATCCGTGGGCATCTGGGACACTATAGAAGGAAGGTTGATATCTTTATGGTTGACATGAAATATCTTGACATCTTCTGTGAAAATGAGAACGACTGCGAATGAGCCCTAGTCGCGAGATGTATCGTCTGCTTCCCATACAGAACGGGGGAATTTGGTCAGTTCTGACAACAGCCATTCGCCATTATCCTTTGTAGTGGATCAAAACAGTATGTGGAACTCAGGTGTGAATATGAGGTCAAAATATAATGAAAAGGAAAACAAATAACTCACAATAGTCCGTAGAGGCACGTTGGTTTAGTGTTCCACTACACCAAATGAAGATTTCCACTAATGCTATCTGACGTGTCTCTCAAGTAATCTCGATGCCACGGCCAAGATGATTCCAACGATAGATAAATAAATTTGCCGAACTAAATGGTTAATTCCGCTGGATTCTAACTCTCCCAAAGACTTATACGCCACCGACCGTGAAGGCAGACAGAACGCAGAACTCGCGAACTCGGAAGTGTAATTTCTTGGAAATTATTGATTACTCAGGGGATCGATGAACCTCGTTCACACCATGTGTACGTTCGATTAACCTCGTTCACATCATGTGTACGTGTGAGGTTGAAGAAGATGAAAAGGCATGAACAACAATAAAAATTATGAAGTAGAAAATAGTGTACAAAACGTTACACCTTAAATAGAGCCGAAGGAAGAAGGTCCGGACCTGGAACCTTATTGCGCTTCAATAGTCGAGAATTGAACGCCACGTGGATTCCGACGTAAGATAATGGAAGATATTCAGGCCTACCACATAATTCCAATCATTCACAGCTGAATTACTTGACTGAAAAAAGTTGAATCGTACGTTAAACATTCGGCTCACCTTTCAAGTCGTCCAAACAAACTGTATATTTGTTAGTCATCTTCCTCACGTATGGTCTCATGAACACCTTTTTGATGTGTAAGTTTTCAGCTTATTTTAGAAACGCCACACAGAACGCCGCACAAGACGTTTTTGGCAACATTCGAGCTTCTGTCTTCTAGAGCATGTGAAGATTTGAGGATTAAGAAGTTTTCTTTATGGTCTGCGTTCACCGACTTTGACCGGCTGCACAAAGGCGACTTTTCAGCGAGATATTGTCGAGCAGGCTATGGTCATTCTTAAAGCTCAATGCAATCTTCAGTTAAGGTTGAATACGAGATACGACTTCATCCTACTAAAGGCCTTTAGTAACTGTTGAAAACTTGTTATCTTCCGAAACGAAATCAAAAGCAGAACTTGTTGCACAAAGCGAATCTCAGTTTTATTGAGTTTCTATTAGTCAGTTTATGGATAATATGCATTAGAACGATTAATACTTGCAACTGATACTGGCTCAGTTCTGCTTGTAAAACGTTTGTTTCTAACGTGCGACACACCTAAACAACTTGCTTTACTCCGATGCTACGCCATCCGGCCATCCGGCCCGGTCACTACGCTGACATACCAGATTGCTCGAGTTGCTGAAAGTGATTGACCGTAGCCTTCTAAAAATCATTGGCAGACCTCGTATCGAGGAGTTCGTCCGGTCCAATCCTTTTACAGTGAGAACCACTGATCCGTGGCATCATTCATCAGCGAATTTAGGTGAAGAACAAAGTTGGAATCATAAAGACGAGTTCCGGAGATAGCATATATCCAGTTTCAGAGTAGCAAGTTAACGTATGTGCCTAAGGGCGCGGAAACTAAAATCATCACTGTTTACTAGTTATATTGATTTACAGAGAAAAAACTGTATTTTAGAAGCGAAAGAAAGTGAGGGGTTAATGTGCTTTACTGCTGCATCATCGATAGCCTATGATTGTTTCTAGTCATTTAGTTATATTGAACAATCGTATTCTGGGCACCTGGTACAATATTCTTATCTGGGCTAAGGTTATTTTAGGAGATCCTACACGGAACCAATGATAAAAGGGCCGGATTCATGTAGCTGTGGGAGACTTGCTAGCCTGAGGGCCCAGTGAATGAAAATGACGTTTAACTCCAGTCAGAGTTGAGCACAGTTGATATATATGAAGCTAAGTCAGGCTTCTGAATGATACCGAGGTACACTACTTCTAACAACAGAAGGTTATAATTTTCACAGCATTCACTATTTCACATCAACCGACCAAGGCGACGTTAATTCGAAATCATGTTTACAAGTTATATGCATTTTTTGCCTCACACCTAAAATAGCTCATTTTTTACGGTTGGGGTAATTAGCGTAACTGCCAAGATTAATTTCGAGGTGTCATTTGTAAAATATGTGAGTATTCCGATCCCTTTTCTATGTTCACGATTGGTCCATCGATTATAAGTAACATCAATTGTGTCTGCCTGCTCGCCTGCTATTGCAATCGCTCACTTTGATGAAAAGAACCGGATTTGAGAAGCATAAACTGATGATTTCCTCCACCAGGAATCGATTTTCCACTCTTTGTGAGAGACCAACAAAACCAACAATTATGATGATCACTGAATCGGTATCTCGCACTGAAGCAATCCTGTTTCCACTATGATATCGATCTGATAACCTGTTAGTATTCCGTGTACATCTTCAAGTGTTTGGTCTCCTAATCACCACAAAAGATACCAAAGTGCTACCTAAAACGTGAAGTGCCAGCCATTGTAGTACTGATATGAACCGGTTGAACAGGGTATATTTGAATTACAGTAGCCAAAGTTGTACAACCACTTCCTCTCATTGCTTGCAATCCACCTCTAACCTTGGTCGTTCCGATTTTGGTGGCGTAGAAATAGAGGCCTACATTTTTCACTAATATACTGAACTGTGTGAAACAGTCATTGTTCGTTGTCTTCCGTTTAATTACAGAGAACTGCAATCCCAACTGGAAGCCAGCCAAGAAAGAGAGGCTTGGCTGCGTCACTTGCTGTCATATCGCGAGGCGGCTATGGCTGAGTTGGATCAGAGGATAGGTCTACTAGAAGATACGGAGGAAAAGCCAAGCGAATTATCAATGTGAGGAACTTCATGTTGTAAAAATTTCGCTGTTTTGACCACCTCGCAAAATGTATGCACAACTTCATGAGGAACCATTTTCGAAAAGGCGGTGTATGTTTAATTCGTAAAAAAAATTTAGTGAGAATTTTAATAAATTGCGCCAACTGTTTGGTGTTTGCATCTCAAATTATAATCAGTTAGCGAACAACGTCGATTAACATTGCGGAAAACGTAACGGACACCCTTTGAATCCTGTTTATACCTCTCATTCTTTGAGTTAAAAACTCCTTTGTACGGATTTCTGTTGACCTTCAACGTGAATCACAATAAAGATTACCTTTGTAAAGGTACTTGAAGTTGCGTATGAGGTAATTGTTTGAAAATTATAGTGTTAACGTTGTATAAAAATTTGCGAATAAAGTGAGGAGGTGGCTGGATCGGCAGCGGCAGACAATGAACTCGAGACCCACATCACCAAGGTTATGAATGTCCGCTATCATCATCACCGTAGACAGCAATAAATCAGTGGTTCACACTTATGACTAACTGCCACACAACCACACAGAAGTAAAAAGCAAACAATCTATAGGATGAGGGAAGGAACAAAACTAAGAGGACGGGAGGGGACCGAACTACCAAAAAAAATAGCTGCTCCTATATTCAAACATTCAACATCAAGGTACCCACACCTTGCAAGCAAACAAGCAAACTGTAATTGAAAGTAAGGCGTCACCAGCAAGACAGCTTTCTTACGGCTTTCACTGCCCCACGTTCTTAAATATATTCACTTCACAGACAACTCGGAGAAACTACGACAACATTGACGCCGCTGAGCTCGATTAACCCCCACCTCACCTAACGTCTCAAGCCACCGACTCTGTAAGTCGCAAGAGTCCCAGCCTGGGAGGAGAACCCGACTAACAGTGACCAACCTCTTCGTGAACGATTTCAGTTGTTTAGGCCTGGTCAACATCTGTCCACCTCGCATCTTGCGCCAGTCGGCCGCAGCGTCGACAAAGAGTGCCCTGTGTGGCAAACGACTAGCTGGAATCTTCAGTACATGACCTAGCCATCTAAGTATCTGCAAATGCATGGATTGAACAGCGAACTCGTTCGACAGTCACTACCAAATACCCGATTCCAAACCTCTTTCTTGCTTACTCGTTGGTGCCATCCGATGCGAACGAGCAAACGCTAACATCGGTGGTCAGATACCTGAAGACAGCTTGCCTTTTCTACCCCGGGCCACCAAGTTTCGGTGCCATAAAATAATCTATCCCTCACCGTTGCCCTATATACGCGACCCCCAAGTTTCAGAGAGATACCTCTCTGTCGCCATAGGTGCCTCATATTAGCGATTACCGCCTGAGTCTTAGAGATACGCGCTTCCATTTCATCCCTCACACCACCACCGCCGCTGACACAAATCCCCGAATGCACAAACCGGTCTACAACCTCCACAACTGTATTATCTAACGATAAATCTACGTAATCACAACAGTCTTGCAGAAGCAGTTTGCACTTTGATGCAGCAACTCCCATTCTGAAGCAGTTAACAGGAAGCGGAGTGGTCTCTGGTGTTGTTTGTGCTGCTTGGGAAGTGTCGAAAATTAACACCTTGTCGTTAGCATAATCAAAGTAAGTCAACCTTCCACCAGGTAGCAGGTCCACGCCGGTGTCTTGTGAATGCTGGAGACAGTTTTCCACTATATTGTCCATCACAAAATTGAACAAAA
The DNA here is from genome assembly GCA_014338405.1 of Paragonimus skrjabini miyazakii. Taxonomy (NCBI): domain Eukaryota; kingdom Metazoa; phylum Platyhelminthes; class Trematoda; order Plagiorchiida; family Troglotrematidae; genus Paragonimus; species Paragonimus skrjabini miyazakii. The sequence goes on from JTDE01000381.1 coordinate 83,760, forward strand.
ATGGCAAAAGTGGACAGTCTTGATGCATGTTGCTGCTGATGTTGAAACTGTTAGACGGTTCACCGTAAACCCTAACCTGAGTTGAAGTATGGGAGTAAATGGCCGACAGTATGTTTATATAATTGGTCGGTACGCCCGTACGTTTAAGCGACTCTAAATTGTAGATCGATTAACCTGATTCCAACATACTCTTATATTTCAATAATACGGCGATTTTTGGCATGCAGTACATATGACGCTGCTAAGGTAGGTCATACGTGATGGCAAATAATCATTTTCTTGAAGCTCGCTTGTCTTGGCAGAGTTTGAGGATGTTTAATGAAGTGGTTGGTCAGGATACAAAATATTACTTGTCTCTACGTGTTTCCTCACTTATCTGTGTCCAGTCGCACGTATCGGATAACGTTAAAAATTGGATACCGATGGGCCATAGAAGCGAGATCAGTCTCGTCCCATCCCGCAGCCTTTACAGATAAAGAAAAATGGATATCTGAACCGTGTAGTAAACTGTCGCTACCCAATAAAGCACAACCTGTATTGTCCCACTCGCTGGTTGTCATGCCACGCGCGCGCTCGCGTTTATGAATCGGAATTCCGGTCCACAACACATCCCCGGTTTCCGCTCACACATCGTGTGCACTTCTGCCTAGTTTGTATGTGTGACATGCGCCTTCCGCCGGAGAGTTTTCCGCCAGTCATTTCTCGTCCGTTGGTCCGATCTCGTTGACCAACGGCTCGACCGGTCACCCGTATTGTCCGCTATCCGATCGTTGTGGGCTTTTGGACGTGCTTCGGCGCTGCGTTGAGGTATTCCGCTAGGAGTTGGAATACTCGCATCTCCAGTTTTGTAATCCACTAAAATACATCTCAATGCATTGTCCCGTGGAAAAGCCAAATGTCCAGTTTGGTTTTGTAACATCTTTGCTGTATGCGCCCCAGCAATTGTCTGAATAGCCTTGTCACCCAGTACATTTCTTCTGACTGTGGACCGTATGACTGATTGATTAATTTCGTGGTCAAAGGAATACATGCCTCGTGATGAACGGCACATTGTTCTTGCCCACGTTTCAGATTACGCGTCCGACCAATTGCTATGGAGCGTTTTGAACCTCAGCAACCGCACCGTTAAACCGACCCGTAATAGCATACTTCTGACAAATGTGTCCAGCCACACCCTACAATATTTACGTTTCAGTGATGGACGTTATGTCGTTATCGTGAATCAAATAATCTTGAATTTCCCTCACGAACCTTGGTCATCTCAGTGCAGCTGTAGAAAAAACAGCTGGTACTAAAAAACTCGTCGAATCTTGTGGACTATTGTGTATGGTTTGTGGTTTGTTCGCAAGCTTGAATTAGTGCAGAAAGTTGAAATTTTTGGAAATATTTGATTCAAATTGATCACTAGATTAAACACCGTTGCATTATTACCCAGCTGTTACATGTCTTTTTTAGAATGATATTTGGTGTTAAACCGGAACTCATTAACCGATGGTTATTATTTGTTTTATTCATTTCCTAAAGTTGAAATTTCTTTGTAAGTTAAAAATAACAGGTAACATTATATTCTTACCTTGTTTTTCACCATATGTGGACTGATGTTTTTGCTTATCAAAATTTGTCGTCGGAGTGTTCATTTATACTATGAGTCCGAAATTAAGTGATACATTCTTACAGTAAAACTTTGGTTAACATGGACAGCGAAATGTATCAGACACTCAATGCATGTATTTTGTCTAATCTTATCAGTGGCCCAGAAATAAAATTCAATTATTTGGTTTTAGGTCATGGTGGCAATGTACTGAAACGAACGAGCGCTATATGGCAAACAGCGGGTTGAAGCACATTGGTGAATTCACGATAACGATGTTCATTGCACCAGCACTCTCTGGCAGCTAGGGACTGACGCACGACTCACGACCAACATCACAATCAGGATTACTGTCAGGGCCACCAACATAACCTGTTGGGATTAAGTGATTTAAAATTGAAAGTTTCCGACAAGATGTCTGAAGGCCGACTCGTACTACGTTATAATCCGCATTAACCCCTTGGAGACTGACCCCAGTTTCTCCATCACATTTATCCACCGGTCATGCAGATGTACGCGTACTAGTAGATTACATGGATGTTAGAGTTTTCTATGGAAGACCTAACACAACAGTAGACAGTAAACCCGCGTGCGGAGGCTAACGCACGCAGTGTTGCATTAGGATAAGTCCGAGTAATAACAGATTTAGTCTTTTTGCCTAACTCATTAATATTGTGGTTACCTGTGTGAAGAACGTTGATGAAGAACTACATGCCTTTCGTTCACGGTCTTATCAACTGACTAATATCACATGTTAGCGTTGTGCTAATCAATGTTTATCATGCGTCACCCGTGGGCACTGTTGGCAGTAGGTGATGAGGAACTCTTTTTTTTCAAGTTGCACATCACCCACAATTGATCGCAGCTGTCGCATTTCCATAGAATTTCCAGTCGGCCCCTTTCGAACAGCAGAAACACTAGACTCGAGTTTCGCTCTCATTAGAGCTCGTCAGTAGTTCATATCCTCACCACTGCCGGGACTAGAACCACAGTCACGCAGTTCATGAGGCAACCGTGTCTACCACTGCGCCACTGACCTCACATTAGGCACGACCGAATCATCATATGTGAACGCTCAACCACTTTCGCTGGTGATTTGTGATCAGGTTGCCCGGTCATCTCGATAGGAGACACAGTAACTGTTTGTTAACTTCAATCGATAACCCCGCAATTAGGGCTTCCTAGACAGGTCGAAATCTCCAATCTCATTAAACCTGCTAGGCGATATCTTAGATTACTGATGAGTAGTCGGGGAGTTGGTTAGTTTCAAGTTGGGCATCACCCACAAATGATCACAGCTGTCGCATTCCCATAGACTTTCCGGTCGGCCCCTCTCGAAAAGAAGTCCTAATCGCGGGGTTATCGATTGGAGTTAACAGGACAGTTACTGTCTCCTATCGAGACGATCGGGCAACTTGATCATTGCCCACAAGCGAAATTGGTTGAATATTCACATATGATGATTCGTTCGTGCCTAATGTGAGGTCAACGGCGCAGTGGTAAACACGGTTGCCTCATGAACATGATGGCCGTGGTTCTAGTTCTGGTGGCAGTGGCGAGGATATGCACTACTGGCGAGCTCGAATGAGAGCGAAACTCGAGTCTAGTGTTTCTGCTGTTCGAAAGGGGCCGATTAGACAGTCTATGGGAATGCGACAGCTGCGGTCAATTATGGGTGACATTCAATCTATGTAAATCATTACAGCCAATGTCACACACACATCAACCAACGCATAAATGTCAACAAAGCATTTAGAGTTATCAGTGAATTTGCTAACGATCGGTCTCAGAGAATTCGCCGGCACATTTGGAATACAGCTGACTCAGCCGCAACCAGGCTACGCAAACTTGACCTGTGTTCCCACAACAAATTTTTCCAACTCGTTCCACTTTCTCGGCCACAAGCCAATCATGACATGCAAACATTTGTTTCAGGCCATGTAATGTAACATTCAGTTAACGTCCGACCTAGATCTATTCACTAATGTGGATTCATATACCATTCAAAATGTTATGCTTTACCGAGCATTTCACGGACTTTGCGGTTTGTCTGATAACACATTTTATTGATACCTTTGTATGTGTTAAATTGGGAGGGGATTATGGGAAACGATTTTCTACTACTGTACTTCTTTTAACAATCTGGTAAACTGTGACTCATGCAGCTCTGAGGTACGCCATTTATCTATATGCTATGATGCACATGTCTGAGCTATGATCATAATATCTACTAGTTATAAATTAACAATATTCAGGTAACCTCGTCGTATGTACGACAAAATTTTTTGCCATCGAATGTGCTGTCCACAAGACTTTTAATTGCTGGTGACTTGACTTTCCGGGAGTTCAACTGGTCTTTATTCTATGACTCAGGTTTTGTAAAATGACCCGTAAACATCCAAACATCTGTCGGAGACTACGAATGTTTCGGTTACCTTGTTATATATTGCATGCAACCAGCTAATCCACTTACTCGTATATGCAAACTTTCTGTGAAACCAATGCTTACGAACCTGCTAAATAGATCAGTCGAGATCACAAAATGTTGTTAGATGGATGTTCTACGTTATTTCATCGCGACTACCTATCAACACGCAGTGGACATCCCTCCCGTCCAGAAGGGAGGCAGGTTCTCAATATATTCGATGGTTAAACCTTCAGTGTGATGTTGGTTGGCTGAATAGAATTTGAAGTACTCATGCTCTCTGAGTGCACGTACAACTTGGTAACAACAATTTGTTGACAGTGGTAGCCTGTATGAAAATACCTATTGTTTACTCAAGTGCATTGGTTTCGTATACTTCAGACAGTGTTAATGAGTTAATGATCATACCTGTAAAAGAAGGCTGAAACGCTACTAACCATGCGTTGGACGTCAAGTATTGTTTAAAAACAATTCACAGTCGCATTGCAGATGCTTTCTTTTGTTGAATTCAGTCACGTGATCTATGATTAAGGTTCATTGCACGTAGTGTAGTATTATCGCCCATCTCTGTTCATTAGTTGTACGTCCACGATAGTGAGCTTAAGTGACGTTATATTCTATATTCACTACTCTGAGTTCGTGCACTGTGTCGATATGGAGGGCTATGTCGACTAGGACTTTGGTCCTGCCAGACACAACATTGTTAAACAAGCCAAAGAGAGGCAATCAAATGAAAAGCAGATGCACTCATAGGATTGTACTTCGCATTACTGACCGCGTAGGAGCGCTTAAGTAGTTGAGGCATGATCCTGTGAGTATATAGCAGAGTGGATTTTATAGTTGCAGCACAGATGTCTTCCGAATCACGAGAAAGCGGGCTAGAATAGATACCCTCAAACAGTGAACACTACGATCGTCCAACGGTTGACGATGACTGTCACCGTATTATTCAGTACTATCGAAAAACTCTCCGTATCATTGAAAAACTTAATGTAGCTTTGATTACATCCACTGCGGCTGCAGGGCTTAGAATCTGAAGGCAATATCTTAGTCACTGCGCTCTCGGGTTAGACTAGCCTCTCACTGTCAGGTGAGTCGGACTTTTGAGTCATTGGCTTCAGGAAAAGTTCCCCAACAAAGCCCTGTACCCATTTGTTTCACAAGTCAAACTTTTGAGTCAGAGACTCGGAGTAGGGTCTTCAAGTCAACTCACTTCCGCAGCGTAAACTACCGGGAAGCATCAGAAGTTGTGGTTCTCTTGACTATGACAGTAGTCATCCATTACAAATTCATCCTTCCAATTTGCCTCCCAGGTTCTTGCCTTCTCTGTGCCCTCAAGTGATAATTGTTTTCCAAAATCAAAACAACTGGTATACATTGACGCCTTCACTGCTTGCACTTTCATATAAGTTGGTCAGCAAACTGCGCGGACAAGCACTTTCCAAAGCCCGGAGTTCAATGTGTGCTATGTGTCGAGGACGCGAGTCAACGATTCTAACGCCTTTCAGGTTGAACTTCACTCAAATTTGATCGCAGTCTTCGCATTCAGATAGACTTTTCAGCCGGCCTCTTTCTAGCATCATTATTCACATGGGCTCACCTCAAGATAACTGTCGTCTCTAGTGATGCCGAAGTTGAATCTAGTGGTCAAGCTAAAGTGGGCGCCGTACTGGGTTACAGATCAAAATAATGTTTGCTCGACTGGCTCCCAGTAAGCATTCGCTTGTGCAGTGTCAGACTCAATACATCCGTTAAGGTCTGTCAACGTATATCAGAAAAGTGCTGTATATTTATTAAATCGGCGTACACTCTGGTATCAGAACTAACAAAACTCTTTCAAACAATCTGAAGACTGAAAAGGTACTTCGTGATTGGTACCTATCAACGGCAGTTCCCGTATTCAAAAAAGCGGCCCGAAGTTTGTGTGACAACTACAAAAGTATCAGTCTAGCGTCTGTTGTATTCAAGTTACTTACTGGCCTGATACGACGAGGGCTCACTAAATTCAAGGAAATAAGAAAAATGAGTGAGAGGGCAGGATTACGGTCCGGTCGATGAGACGTCGATCACATTGTTACCCTGCGACGGATCTTAGAGCGTCGGTACTTTTATAGGCAGCCGACGTTCGCGGTTTTTCCAGATCTATAGACTGCCTCCGACTCGGTTGCTAGTACCTTCAACTAAAACCGCCTTCTTCGCAAGATAGCATCAGAGAAATACGTGGACCTGTTGTGATCACTGCATGCCCACCCTACAAGTGGAGCGAGGGTTTACACACAACCTTCAAGAGCAGTCAACATTTTCACTGGTTTTCTTCAGGGGTGTCCGATTTTGCCCTCCCTGTTCACATTCGTCATGGACACCATTCTGGAAAGTGCGCTCGAGAAATTCAATAAGCCTGGTACTGAGGTTCTTCCTGGCGCTAGGTTGACCGACATGAGGTAGGCGAATGACGTCGTTTTATTTAGCCAGTCTGACGAAGACATGATGATCATGCAGCACAAAGTGAGTGACCGGGATGGTTTGCACGGAATAAGCTTCGCACCCTTAAATTGCATAGTGCTACTTCATGACTTGAGCATTCCCACTTCTACCTTCTTTATTGTGGGAAATCCACTGGAGAATGTGGACAATATCACGTATTTGAGTAGCACTTTCTAGTCAGTCTTTAATAATGCTAATGAGATACCAACGACAACAGCAACGACACCAGTTGCCTTTGCTAAATTGTGTCATCTACGGCGTACAAACTTCCTTCAGCTGCCGCATAAAAAGAGCGCTTATAGTGCTTTCTTGCGTTCTGATTTACACTATGGTTCGGAAACCATAGTTATTTCCACCAGTTAGCCCACAGGAAGTGGGGTGATTACATGAGCACTACGGCCGCTCGCCAGCGCATATTCTGGAACGCTCGGGATGGGAAGTCATCTGGTCAACTAGTCACGTTGCATAGTCTACGATGGTTGGGTTACGTATACTACATGCCATGTGAACGATTACTGTACCCGGCATTACATACTGAGACCATCAACAATTGTGTAAAACCGCTGATAGTCAAGGAACAGCGTGGTTTCGAAATATGAAGACCCCGACTATCCATCGAGCAGAGTAAGTAACTGTCGTCTCGCTGGCTGGGGTTCTCGTCACCACTCAGATCGCTGACTAGAAGCGCTGTCAGAGATGGCAGTATGCGGTAGTCGATGGTGTACCTGCATCCATATCATTTCTAGTTGTTCTCTTTAGCCTCTAAATAATTTATATTTATTCTAGTAACGTTTACTTCTTGAAGGATATTTGGCATCATTTTTAGAGTGAGCGACGGCCCAGGTCACAATACCATCTGGTCATTTTCAAGACCGTTTAATTTAGCATGGTGAGGGACGGCCAAGAATTTACGGCACTGGTATAAAAACCACTGAAATATTTAGCCATTACTTTCCTCAACATTACTGTACTTCGTCCATATACTAGGTAGTTTTCGAAATTTTTCTTCAGGTACCGAAGCCAATTTTGCAAAGTTGGCCTCTATGATGAAGATGGAAAATTTGTCAACACACTGCAACTTGCCTTCTTTCCAGCCTGACAAGAGTGACTTTATGAAATTTTCAGCATTTTTCCCGTGCATAAAAGTCGATAGGAGCCAAATATTAAAAATCACAACGGATTGTGAAATTGCTAGAAGCTGCAGCTTCAAATGACGATTTGTATTACCAAGTAAACGTATGCCAGAGCCCTCTCATGCAATAACAGATACCATTTATTAATTTCTACGGCGATTTGAACTTATTACTGTTTATAAGTACATTATAGTATAAGTCAGCCACTGTGGTTTCATGCTGTTGGCAGTCGATTGGCTGAATAGGAACCGCTTTGGGAAATGGTCTCCACGATTGTCCACACTGA
>JTDE01000381.1:91778-126495 GCA_014338405.1 Paragonimus skrjabini miyazakii
TTTCTGTGGGGGAAAATAACACTGTCTTTTACTCTCGTTTGGTTTCTGAGTTTTGGCGGCCAGACTATGTATCATCCCCATCACAATTCGCAATCAGACTGGCTAGATAACTCCTGAAGGTTTTTGTACATCTCTGCTGCAACTCGCGTGATGTGTCTTCAGTGTCGATGTCAGTATCGCGGATGTCTATGGGATACGCCTCTTGGATAATTCTAGCTTCTTCTGCAAGATCTCTGTAATGCTGCAATAAAATAGTCCATTATTTATCGTAATCAATCGGCGGTCTTTAGAACGAGGCGCAATCCAGGATTGCCATTTGTCGCGGACGTCTCGTATACGGACTGATCATAATCTTTAACAGACTATCAGCCCTGCTGTAAGTCAGCAGATCATTTTTACTGCGTTTGTACAAGCCTTGATTAAGTTTTCATAAATACCAATTAGGGTTTTACCATCTTATTACGTAAAGTGTATACCTTTTCACCAACCTGGAAATGAGAACCAGTATAAGTTAGGTAATAGATAGCACGACTTCATTTTTTGCCTGGTAAATTGCAAAGTATGGTCAGACCGAAATGCGACGTAAAAAGATATAATTTGTTAGATTCTGTGATTGGTGATCGTTAGACTACCCATCTTATGTCAAATTCGATTGATTGTTCTTTTGTGGCGTAGAGGTTTAAGTAATCTGCTGAAGTCAGCATGAAGTACGTGAACAGGGAAATCCGCGGAAAGTATCGCCTATTAAATAGTACATGTTCCCAATGTTGATGCGATGAACTGACAATAAGTTTGGAATTGTGTATATCTGGTTTTTATTTTTTTTCACAGCCATATTCGTTCAGGTACTTAAATTGTTGCAAATTAATTCATTCTATAACGCTGAATAAAATGTAGCTGTACACTGTTTGCTTGCTGCCTCCGCCTAAAAAGCTCGCGTTCTTCAGATAGACATAAAACACTGTAACAACAGTAGATATCTCGTAATACCGAGAGCTTTCATCAATGACAGTTATGAGTGTGGTGGCCCGCCAAACTTACAAATCATTGGTTGGGCCATTTCAGAGCACCATTCTGTGAAAACGATCTTTCTTTCTTCCGTTGGTTCAGACCTGTTGGCGCTTCCTGTGCCACCTTACGGACAATGCTGCGTGACATGGAGAAGAAACAACGCATTTTGAACAGCAAGCTGCAATTTTTAGTCACTGAGGTCCGTGACTTGGCGACCGTCCGTCAAATGCTCACCGATCACGGTACTAAACAAGCTAGGTAAGCAACAACAGAGTGTGCAGTACATTTACACTAACCTGTACTCTGTACTTAATAGCAGACTGATTGTTTATTGAAATTTTCAAATGGAGTAAACATTGCGTAGGAAATAATACACTGAACATGTACCAATAAGACAGTTGACCCCATTCATATAGTTTAATATGACAGTAGGAAGTTGTGTAGTATTATGTGATGCCATTTCGTATTAATCCCTCCACACGAACTAGCAATTATTGTGGGGAACTCAGATAATATTAACACTACACGATGAGTAAATGTACAACAACGGACGGGAAGGCACTTGCACCAGACTAATAGTTCCACTGCAATCTGAGGCTTGTGCATGCTTGTTTCAATACGCAGAATATTAGATTAAAGACGATAAATGCGACCACCCCAGCGAAACGAAGAAAACATGGTTTAGTGTACTATGTTGTAATCTTGAATGATGGGTCCAGATTAATCAACTGACCGGTAGCCAACATATGTCAGGTGATTGACGACTGACTGGTAATTGGTAGGTACCCCGTACAAACGATTTAGGCTGCTTATTCACTTTCCAAATCCAGTTTGGAAAATGTTCCTTCACCCAAGAGTACATGCACCCGTAGATTTTATCGATGTAACGTTCCACACGCTCGATCGTACACTGATGATTCGATGTCGACAGGCTGTTATCCACTGATCGAAGATAACAGTAACTTAAGTCTGCCAGTGATTACGAGTTTGCTCACTTACATACTCCTGCCAACTTATGATAGATAATTTGTCAAACACAAATGCTTTGTTGGTTGTTAAACAGTCAGGACTGAAGTGAATATTGTACTGGATAAAGGAAACGCCTGGACTGGATCATGTTCATCTTGTATGGCTTGTTAACGGGTATAAATTATACGTCACTTTCATATTCAGGAAGATTTTCCAAGCACATTAGGCTGTTTTTTGTTCATGCTACAGTTGATTAATAACGTAAATCTTTGCACTGTCGGAAGTATAACTGTGGTCTACATTCTCAGTAAGCAATCATGTTGATCATCGTACCAATGAATTCACATTCGTTTATAACAGCGTAACACATCCACTGGTACATACTGTTGAAGTTTCTCAATTGCCCTGATGATAAATACGGTGACTGGCATGCTAACACTAGTCACTGATCCCAAGATTAGAACATCTCGTTCGAATTCTGTTATTCTTTTGGGCATTTTTTTCAATTAATCAGCTTGACCTGAGCTGAACGTTACTCCTAATCACTGGAAGCTCGTCAGTGGTGCATATCATTATTGCACATTATTTTTAAGGTCACTGCATTGAATGAGCGACTATGCACTATTCCAGTTACTAAATAACTCGGAGATATGCAAAGCTCTTGATGTGTCTAACATTTTCATTCGAGCAGCAGAGCTGTACAGTTGTTTTTGATTGGCCAATAGATACCCACAACAGGAATCCAAATTGTTTCTAGGCTTTGCTAAAGAAATTATCGATTAGTCATTTGCGAGGCTTCTTACACGCAGTAAGCTTTGGAAGTAGACAAAGAGATCATTACTACTGCATTTTGAAGTTGTTCACGCACATAAGTTTACGGTATAGCTTACACACGTGAGACATCGAATGACCGATCGGCTTCTAAAAGACGAACTACAGATTTGAATATCTTATTTTAGGGTACGAATTCAGATATTATATTCGAGTGATTAGTTACACACACACAAACATTCTTGTTTATTGTCGCATATGAGACAGGAGATTGTGGTTCTCTATTAACGGTTATGAGCGTCATAGTGACTAATGGTTTTCTGTTGCTAAGTCTATTGGACAGCCAGTGTGTCTGGGAAACGACTCAATGTCATGAGAGAGACTGACTGAATGACTGGTATTTTTCAAAGAACAAGGAAATAACAACAATATCAAATTACTGTGTGCAATGAATGCGTGTTAGTGAGAATGTAAAACCGTGGTCGATGACAACGTATACTTGCAGTTCGTATGGGATCAGCACCAAAAAGCTCGTAATTACTTGTTCAGATCAAGAATGGGTAATCAAAGCTGCTTCGAGAACTATCAACTTATGAGTAACTCGAGTGCATTGAACCCTCTTTCCAAGTAACAGGCTGTTGTTGTCGAATAGAATAACCGTGATTCCAACAAGATAGAGGATAATTCTTTCTGAGGTATTACAAGTTTATGTTTTCCTGCCAATCCATCTATCCCACGAAGAGGTCAGATGCTTTCGAAGAATTTGTTACGTTGGAGTCATGCAGGGCAAATAAAACTGACGGCTTTCTGCTAGCCATTTTTAAGGGAAGCGCAAATCTCCATGCCAAATTCAGGCTTAATCATTCACGTAATGCTTACACATCACGAAAATGCACATCTCTGAAGATGACGCGTATCATAGCAAACTCTAAAAACAGAACAACCAAATTTAACCCATATTTCATGTGGAGTTGTGGCAGTGAAAGTGCTAAATAACTAATTCTCGTTCAAAAGTACACCCAAGTGAATATCACTAATCAGTTCACCGATCAACCCTTACACTTAACTCTTGTTGTCTTGGCCTATCTAGCTCATTCCATTATGTCACCATACACTGGAAGATCTTATTTTACACCTGTATGTGTGCTAGGCAGACGGTGCGTCAAATGCTCAACGAACCTTGCATTCAGTCCTGAACCACTAATCCTTCACACAATTAACCTAAGGACCGCGTATATAATTCATCCGTTTTAGTGGTCAGGCTTCATCATCATTCACCACTGGCTTTACAAACTGCAGCTCGATCCTGTCATTTTTTCTTACTTTATTTGTCGTCCGTATCAATTTTGGGCCACACTTTTATAACTGTGAGCGCAGATGAAGTGATGTGAGCTATTAAACATCTAACATTAACTTCTTCTCTCACCTCGCTCTGTAGACTGTCTGAATTATCAGACTAATCAGAGTTCCACAGTTTATCTCATAATACCATCAAATGTTTAATTAGCTGTACTTGTTTTTAACAGAGAGTAAGTACGAGGAACTTTCCAGTATATGCCCATCCCCCCCAGGTGCATAATGCACCTCTACTTTGACTCCCTTCTGGCAAATATTTTGGGATTATTTTCAGTAACGGTCCCCATGATTTCCAGATGGCTGTTTGTTCATCGGTTGTTTTAAGTGGTATACGGTCGAAATACTTTACTAAATGCCTAAATATCTGTCAAGTTATACGGGTTTTTCTTGTAAAATAATTCAGTGATTTAACCGTTTCTTTCATTCCCTTTTGCGCGCTATATCTTGAGTGCTTTATACGACTAGAAAATAAATTAACAAAGCAATCACATGAGTTGTTAGACTTACTGTAGGACGACTCAAACCTCATTACCGATTTTAACCAGTTGACCATACCATCCTCAGGTTAAAGTTTCCGGTTATTCTGGGTGGATAATATTGGCAGTAAATTATCTTGCATTATGTCCTTGTAGATCAAGTGATCGGTATAGCGATCCAATCTTTCCACCTGACCAGATAAAAACCAAGCACGAACTGAATGACTTCATTTGCAGAATGTTCATACCACGGCTATCCACAAGCTTATTTCTTCATCCAACTCCCTGTGGCTGGACCACGATTCATTAACTTAGACTCTACACTTGAACTGACGACTACATTTTGGTAGATGATGGTCAGCATACTGAGTTGGACATACCTTTTTGTAGTCAAGTCAATTGGTGGCATATTAGGTGGGATAGTTAACACTGGCAAAGTGATCGATCGGTAAAGAGCATTTGCTAAAAACCACAGTGGATGACTTCAACAGCAGCGGAAGAGCAGTAAATACAAATGAAAATTGCCCTCTCTTCATGATGAGTCAAAGGCACATATGGGAATACCGAATGTTCTGCCCAATTTTACGACCAAGAGTGTAGACTAGAGTTAGTACCGGAGGGAGTCCCGCGTTCTAATTCGGAGTTCAAACGAAAGGGCACACCAGACGGGTGCGTCACCCAACCGAGTCGGGTGGGCGAACGTGCACACCACAATGCTGGAACCACAGCCAGACTAGCAGGCTGTGGGTAGCGTGCGGCTTAACACGCATTTTCAGCAAAACCGCTCGGTCCAACCGACCCAGTGATTTGATCATCGCGGCCCACGATCGATAACACCACGCTGTTCACACACGTTTCTGTTATCGTTTCAGTGCAGAATGTATTGTATATCGGGATTATGGCCATTTTGAAATCCTCCAGCGTTCGTAGACGTTCCGTGTAGAATTAGCGTGTGAGGTAGGCCACGTCGCAGAACAACCAACAGAACACTTACTTGTTGATGTGCATGGTTGACGACTTTTTTACAGATCATGAACACTGTCCGTTGCAGCCTTCGAACTGTTTTACAGATAGCCGATCGCATGCCCACATGATCTGTACTAAAGTCCCTATTGGTCTCCTACACATTTTCAACATAGACAGCACAAATAAAAGGCAGTTCAGTATGCTGTTCAGTTGTCAGATTAGCGGTACTTCGTTCACTTACTTCCGTTCCGGCAGCGCGATCTGGTTCCAGCACGATAATTTAGTCCACACCAAGCTGTCTGTGACTGCTGTCCGGCAAAATGAACTGAGAGGAGTGGGATCCGACATAATTCAGCATGACGAGATCCAGATTGGTAGACAAACAAACAAATAAATCAAATCTATCACCCTACGGCCCACAAGTCCGATGTGCCTTCGATGAAATGAAAGTATCAATGATAAACCACCATCAGAGACATCTAAAACCAGAACTTATACAGTCCTACAGAAGTCAGTTTGCGAACAAACGCGATACTTGTTAAGAATGCGTTACGCTCTTTAGCCAGCTCCCTCTCCAGTTCGATGAATACTCAAACGTATCAACGTGTTATCACAAATGGTGATCACCAAACTAAAGGGCGTACGATACGAATTTTTGTCTACCCAAGCTGAACAGTTTTCGCATCCTCGATATGTCGTTTTTCAGGACGCCCATCTCGATGACGCAACAAGTTGTCTTCATCACGGAAAGCATGATCAAATAAGACATGTTGACAGGAGGTGGAACGACTCAGCTCTTTCACGAGACGACAAAATTGAGAGGTTTCAAGCGAAACCTATCGTTTTCACATCATGGCTATAGTAGGTCACGTTCGGGTCCACGAATGGCGCGATAAACCCAAAAACAGCATGATGTGCCTCAAATTCCGTAGGGAAGTTGTTAGGTTCCTACCGATGTTCGTGATTTGTAAACCTTTTTTGTCCATGAATGCAATTTGCAACGACCTATCGTTTGGTAATAAAGCTACCGTGATCAGCACAATGCGTTATGGAAATGCCGCACTTTTACATTGTCCATTTACACTCACCGACGCATGCTGGTTCCCACTACAGCGTTGCCTTCTAAACGCTGGTATGCCCACAGGAACGTGTGTGAACAACCAGGTTTAATCAATAGTGGACCTTGATGATCAAATCAGTGGGTCGGTGGGACCGAGCGGTTTTGCTGAAAATGCACGTACGCCCACATCCTACCCACAGGCGGCTAGTCTGGCTGTGGGTCCCAGCATTGCGGTGTGCCCGTTCGTCCACCCGACTCGGTTGGGTGACGCACCCGTCAGGCGTGCCCTGTTGCTTGTGCTCTGGTGACACGGGTTTTCGGCATATGGTACACTCCACCGCATAAATCAAGATAATTTAGTGTTAGCATGGATTGTTTTGAGTACAAAGGCACCATATGTAAATCCATGTGGTTGCTCGGTCGACCGAATTTCATTAGTACAACATAGTCTTCCTCAGAGACGCCAAACAAGGACACCTCTTTGGGTATATTGGTTCTTGTCGTGTTCACGTCTGCCCTTTTTGAAGTAATACTAGAATCCCGAAGCAACTAGGGTAAATGATGATGCTCACAACTTCGACAACGTTATTAAAATAAATTCATCTGGTATTCAAGTTGAATCCATCCTCCAAGAATATATTTAACGTAGGTAACAACGTGATTCAGAGATACCTAACCGCACTGTTCATATCAAATTCTCACAACAGGTACACTAAGAAGCTTACGGCCGAAGTGTTACGTTGGAAGCAAGACTACGTTAAACTGCTGGAATCGTGTATAGCAGCCTTTCAAATTGATCCTTCTCAAGGGCTCATGTTTAGTGATTACGGTCGAAACAAGGTGAGACTAATTATTGGTTTTAATGAGTTTCTGGTTCTGTTCGTATTTTTATTAATTCACTCACATAATTTATACAAAAATGTGAATTGGTGTTTTCGGTACATCAAAAGTAACAACAAAATTCCTATCAGTTGGTGCAAGGTGTGCATTTATGTTCTTAGAATGAAAACTAGTGATTTGTATTTTGATGTACGCATAGGACAAAAAGTCAAACACCATCTCACATACCAAACAGAAAATGGAAAATGAATGGACGCACCTAAATTGACCGATCAAATATTAGGCTAAGTTAACAGACCGTGGCTACAATTTGCTACGATGTCATAACTATTGAAGACGTCTGACCCAATGTCCGTGCACTTCCAGACTTCCGTCAGGCCGGTTCCAGTTAAATTTGCATTCGTTTATCAAAACTATACGACTCTGATCAGTACAGTACCACATAAATCGTCTCGTCGTCCACTTTCCTTATGCCTTCCTGCACTACTGACGCACATGCAAGAAGCATGTATCAAAACATTAAGCTACTGAGCCCCCATTGTGCTGTGCGCAGATGTGTCGAAAAGTTATTATGATTTTCAAGAGAGTATTGAAGGCAATTGACTCCCAGTTCAGAAGGTATTCAAGTAGATAATATTCAGGAGTCTTTCTGAAATTGTTATTCTTTTGGAAACGTAGAAACAGCGAAACTACCCGCATCTAGTTCCTCCTATTCAACTTCGACTCCTCGCGCATTATAAGTCAGATATCTTCTTAAACTGATCGGATTTGGTTATCAAGGCAACTGAACGACGTTTAGTGTGTCACGGCGCAAATATGCCTTAACTTTGCAGTACCCGAAGTCACGATGTGCGATTTCATGTTGGCTGAGTCAGATTTTTTGCCACTTCAGCCTCTCTGAAACTTGACAACAATCTTAGCAATTTATCCTGCACTTTGTAAGCACGCGTGTGTAATACTACAAACAGTTTATTGTAGACCTACTGCTTAATCCGTTGGACTAACAGCCGAGCAGAGAATCGGTAGCTAGAAGTTCACACTCTCCATAATTGATATCGCGGTTTGAAAACTTGACTTAAGAATATAGCATTGCATACGTTCCAAACGCATAGAGCACTCATTGGTGTGGCAACGATCCAAGAAGCAGCTGATGCATTCGTTTCAAAGGTAATCTAAGCCTCTGGCCTTTTGCTATAGCAGTTATCAACCTACTTCCTTATTTTGTAATATATTTGGGCCCGTACGCAACCCAGCCTCAGGATGAATTATAAGTTTGATTGTAACGTGTATGAATTGAGCATGGAGCTAAATAAACGAGTAAACCTGTCTTACGAGAAAACCTGTGAGGCTCTATCTTTACAGATTTTCCTGTATCGGCGGGAGTTTATTGAGAAAATTACCGGTATCTCTTTCTACCACTTTACTTCTGTGAACCATTCCCACCGTGTCATGCTACTATATAAGCATGTGGCACGACGTTCCATACGAGCATAAGTATAGAAGTCTTTGACGTGGAACAAATAAAAAGGACAGAGTGAATTAGAATATCGCCCTAAAAATAGCAGTTTCCTCCAGCGGAGCTTCTTATCAATTACAGCCTGATCTCGTCGCATGCCGTCACCCGGCAACACCTGACGTGTAATCCGACATGGTACAGCTAACCGTCTGTATGTGCGACTTTCAATGTTCGGCACTGAGCCAGTGGCCACTGGAGCTTAGTGCCGCAAGAAAAAACCACTGCAGTGAACTGGGCATCCTATGATTAGCTGGAACATGCTTCAGAACGACTGTCAAAACAACATGTGAATAAACAGTAATTTGTGTTATTATGCACGTTTTAGTTCTGGCACAGAAGATCCTTCAGACACGAAGAACCGTCTACAAGTTTGATGGTATTTAAAACAGGCTGGACGCAAACAACTAAACGAGGCAAATGATAACACGTCATGGGTCAAGTGTACACAGACAGGGGTCAGTACTGTATTCGAATTGTTAATTATAGCATGTCAGAAACGTGGACAGCCAGACATAAATGAAATCGATATAGACTGTCAGAAAGTTTAGTCAAGAGGTGAATTATTTTTGAGGAGGGTGGATGGGGAAATCACAATCTTAATGTGTTATAATTGTATTCCTGTCCCGCCATTAAGGCAAGTCAGTTCGATTGATCCCAAACCGGCGTCCATGTGGCAGGGAGTTTAACCCGGTCAACTCTAGTTACAAAGCATTTGGCCTTTGTAATTTTGATGGCCTGTGCAAATAAGCCCTTCTGTGTAGTTCTAAGCCCTCATCTAATTCCCTCAATATTTTCCAGATCGATCTCACGACCTGTGTCTTAGGTGTAATGAGCGATTGCAGAATCCTTGATCATGGCCTGATATTTCAGTTGATTTATGGGTGCTGTTTTAGTGCCCTTTGTTGTTAAGTTGCCAGTGCACAGTGCTCATGCTCACTTCCGAACAGTCCTTACATTTTATTCTATATATACAAGTATTAGTTCTCTCAATAGGCAGAAGATCCGTAAGATTCACGAAAATTTTCTTGAAAAACCGTCCAGATGCTTACTTCGTTCAATACCCCGCGAATAGCTTCTGACGTTCCTTCCGCATAATAACAAGTCTTTGGTTCTTTGTAACACTATTATTTGGAATATATTGATAAATAATGGTGTTACGTGAAAATTAATGATCACTTCATAGTAGTCGACAGAATTCAAACCAATTCGATGTACAAAATCATAAGAGTTCTTGACAGTATGACCCGATTTCCTCGTGAGTAGTTGTAAAATTCTTGGCAAGTGCCTCGCGAGCTCATGTGATGAGGAGCCAATCTTAACAACAGTAGACCTGATAGGTATGTGAGCTTTATGAATTTTTTTATGGTCCATTAGGTTAATGTGAAATTCGGATATAAACTATATTACTTTCCCTGTCCTGAACTAACTGTCGCCATAGTTAAGTATTTTCTCACTTCATCTATATTACTTTTCATATTCGAAATCGCAGTTGTATTCCTAACTTTTTTTTATAGTCCTCATCGTAGGTGTTCTTCCAATTTCTCTTCATAGTCTACACTTTTCATTATGACAGAGGTGTCACCTTTACCTGTCTTGATAATAGCGATGGTATCATTTGATCTCAATGTCGACGGTGCTGCATATTCTTCTGATGCAAGGTTACAGGGTCCTTCCTGTTGACACCTGCGTATTCCAGCCTGCAGCGAATGCGTCTTCTGTGCATTCCCTATCGTCAGTATTTACCTTTTTCCAAATGAAGATGTTTGGCTGTCAACTTCGCTTGTTTCTGTATCATTTTAAGACGTATCAACGGGGTTCTGTCGGTTTTAACATAAACCGGGGCCGCACGGCTAACCTGTGCATGGGTAGGCTGACGGACGCAGGAGTTGGGAGGATACAGATCCGCCGGGCACGGCAAGTAAACATAGCCCGTGTGCATGGACTCGTGTGTGCATGGTCATGGATGCAGACTAACACGTATGCAATGAGCACGGCGAACATGGGTGTGTTAATACGACGTAGAAGACGTACGAACAGCATATCCAACATACTGGTCTTCTGTTAATGGGTACATGGACAATCCATTCAAACTAGCATAAGCTTTGGCTTTCGTCGTTCAAACAGCCGGATAGGTCGGATACGCTCTGTCTCGGGTGCTAGGGCGATTGCCATTTGAATAATAGTATCATGGATGCCTTGACGGCCGAAGGTAGCGTTGAAACAGCCAGAGAAATACCACTCGTCCACGAAGTGCGGACGCGAATACAAATCCGGTGTCCACACCAAAGGGCTTGCCCAAAAAACAAGCTTGCTAACCAATTCAGGTTAGCGGGCAGCCTCAACACACCGCTGTAACCACCGCCATCCCAACCGGCACGTGGGTGGACGTGCATTTCAGGTCGAGACGATCGGCTGCATCGCCCCAGTGTTTCGGCCGTCATGGCCCACTATAACACCTGGCTGCTTACACACTTTTTTGTACGCGTCCCGGCGTTTGAAAGACAGTGCTGGATAGGAAACCAATTTGCATCGGTGTCCGCAATTGGATATTCTAAAACTATATTTCTCTGACGGACTGGGCTATCACGATGATTTTTTCACCAAACAGTGGGTAGTACATTCATGACAGGCACAAACATTTATATTACTAAGAGGGTAGTCGAATACCAACAAGTTTCCTCAAAATCTGAAGCAAACTGTATTTTTAGATCAATCGCGCCATCTGTGAACTCTGACTTGACTGCTTACCGCCTTGCGCTTCTGAGTTTCGTGATCTTGTCGTTGGGCCGTTTTGTCCCACGCTTCGACCATTTAATTCATACATAGGTGTCATGGTGAAGGCAACTTGCTGCGTTATCGCGTTCTGGGTGGACAACACGTTGAAAAATATTGTCCAGATTGAGGCGCGTTATTCTGTGGGCACCTGTGTTGTCTTGAAAAATGCCGTGCGCAAATTGGACTTGATTAAATATCATGATTAAACTGGATCGCCGTGGTGGTCCGCGACTAAGGCGACAAGATATTGTTTTAGGAGAAACGGATACCGAGGTTGAGACGGTTTCCGTACACTACGGATGAACCATACGCAACTTATGAGAAGTACTGGATGCTGTTAGCTAGCACTGGCTACATTATCTTGACGTACGCATGTTGGTGAGGTCTGCAGCACTATACGTGACCAAGTGCACATTCCGTGTAATAAATACCCGGTTTCCCTTCCCAACGGTTTTTTAGATGTTACGTCCGATTACCGCGTACCTGTGCTTTATGACGGCTGAAGGCAGGGTTGAAGTAACCAGGATAATCGATCGATCGCGGTCTCCAAACCTAAGTGAATAGCGTCCGTGCCAGGTGACAAGCCATCTTCGGCTTACTTCTTAGTGTTAACCACCAGAGGTGTATAGAAGTATACAGACGTGTATTGAAGAGTATGGAAATTATGAATTTGGTTAAGCCATTTTTAGAACTTATTTTTCTAGGTCAGCATCGAAAATATCGTCGGGGCTAGATCCCAAAAGGTTTCTGGTGGCTACATCAGCAATCTACCGATTGCCTTTCTGCTGAAAGTAGAAATTTATATTCCACGTACATGAAGTAAATAGCAGAGGTGATGCATTAGGCAGTACCAGTTTGTTTACCCCCATTTGGTCGCATATAGTTCGAACAGTTTTAAGTGTGAGCACAATTTTGAATAGCCATGCGAATCATGACTCTTTTGTGCAGATTGGCATTCTCAAGAACTTTAGCTAACTGAAAATCGTTCTTCAACGAATACTTATCTTTCCGTCTACTTCCGAAATGATCGGGCAACCTGAACACTATTCACACAAGTTTGCGGTTGAACATTTGGATATGATTGGTCGGTCATGCTTACTGTGAGGTTACTAGCGTTGCGATTGACGTGCTAGTCTCGGAGGGGTGGAGTGCAAACTCCGGTTTGGACAAGGATATGCACTACTGATGAGCTCTATTGAGGACAAAATTCAAGTCCGGTACTTCCGTAAATGTGGACCGGTCGAAAAGCTTATGTAAATGCAAGAATTTTGGTCGGATATGGGTAATCTTCAATTTGAAATATCTAAATCTCCCGAAATTCAATTCGAGCTAGTTCACTTGATATTTTTCGAACACGAGGTCCACAAGTGTGCGCTATTAGTTGAAATATGCTTAAGGTCGATTAGATAGCAACTGGTATGTGCGTATGCTTAAATATGAACCACTGTGTTTTCAATTCAATGTTATATATTCAAGAAAAAAGACTAATCATGGCATCTCCAATACCCTCTATTTTAACAAATATTCATACTGAATAGTTTGAACAGAAGATACTGGGTCAATTTGGAGGTCCACTAAAAGTTTGGTGGTGATGCAAAGACGACTTTTTGTGGCTATGAAACGAGACCGGGTTGAGACGTTTTTACAATATCTCAGTAGGATTGATTCCAAAACCAAATGGACAGTGGAGGCAGAACCTACTAATGACTAGGTGCTATTTCTGAATTGTCCGGTTCATGGGACAGGATGGGGCCTCAAAACCACTGTCTATCAGAAAAGCGCAGATGTGACTGATATTTCTAGCTATAAATTCGACCACCCCAAACGGGCTTATGGCAACATTGCGAGCTCAATTTCCCATTTGTACACAAAAGTGGGTGAACAAAAGATAGTAAAATAAGAGACAATGGTCGCGCCAATGAACAAACAACTCCTCAAAAGACAATTAAGATGGGTACTCAGCTCAGTATCAGATACACCAAGGGAATGCACAGATACTGCCGCTATTCCATCCAAGGAAGGAACGTCAGAAGCTATTCGCGGGGTATTGAACGAAGTAAGCATCTGGACGGTTTTTCAAGAAAATTTTCGTGAATCTTACGGATCTTCTGCCTATTGAGAGAACTAATACTTGTATATATAGAATAAAATG
The DNA here is from genome assembly GCA_014338405.1 of Paragonimus skrjabini miyazakii. Lineage (NCBI taxonomy): Eukaryota > Metazoa > Platyhelminthes > Trematoda > Plagiorchiida > Troglotrematidae > Paragonimus > Paragonimus skrjabini miyazakii. The sequence continues at coordinate 105,671 of JTDE01000381.1, forward strand.
TAAGGACTGTTCGGAAGTGAGCATGAGCACTGCGCACTGGCAACTTAACAACAAAGGGCACTAAAACAGCACCCATAAATCAACTGAAATATCAGGCCATGATCAAGGATTCTGCAATCGCTCATTACACCTAAGACACAGGTCGTGAGATCGATCTGGAAAATATTGAGGGAATTAGATGAGGGCTTAGAACTACACAGAAGGGCTTATTTGCACAGGCCATCAAAATTACAAAGGCCAAATGCTTTGTAACTAGAGTTGACCGGGTTAAACTCCCTGCCACATGGACGCCGGTTTGGGATCAATCGAACTGACTTGCCTTAATGGCGGGACAGGAATACAATTATAACACATTAAGATTGTGATTTCCCCATCCACCCTCCTCAAAAATAATTCACCTCTTGACTAAACTTTCTGACAGTCTATATCGATTTCATTTATGTCTGGCTGTCCACGTTTCTGACATGCTATAATTAACAATTCGAATACAGTACTGACCCCTGTCTGTGTACACTTGACCCATGACGTGTTATCATTTGCCTCGTTTAGTTGTTTGCGTCCAGCCTGTTTTAAATACCATCAAACTTGTAGACGGTTCTTCGTGTCTGAAGGATCTTCTGTGCCAGAACTAAAACGTGCATAATAACACAAATTACTGTTTATTCAATAGTTGTGAACCTATGGACAACCCGTTATTTTTTACCCAAATACCAAATACGTACAGGATGTGATTGAAGAGAGAAAATTATTACAGCAGAACGAGATGGCGGATGTTCATACTAGTTGTTTGCAACAAGGCAGTTTGCGGTGGCTTCAGTTCCGTTTCAAATTCGTGGTCTACTATAGTCAATCTGAACTGCGATGAAAACATCCTAAAGTTTAATTGCGTGCGTCGACGTTCCTATCCTGTACCAATTCTCACGGAATTGCGACTGTCCTGAAGTATGTAACACCGCACTTGGTCTCTGTGGTAGTAAGCCAGAACGATCCATTTTGACGAACCCATGTTTCAGTTTCGTAAACAAGGTTTTCTGGGTGGAGCTTAGCAAAGTAACGGTTACCGTTGTGGATCATATTTGCCCCAACCGATTGTTCAAAGCAACGACGTACCGATCCATATGTAAGATGCCACCTGGAGAACTGGATAATACGAATCTCAGAAACACTGTGAACGATGAGGTCTTCGCGATTGCTTTACAACCCATATGTTACAAGCGGTTGGTAACTTTGGTCGGTGAATATTGAAAAGAAAGGACCCAACACCAACAGTTTCATCATCATCATCATCATCATCATCATCATCATCATCATCATCATCATCATCATCATCATCATCATAGACAGCAATACATCAGTGGTTTACACTGATGCTTTAACTTCAAAAAGTTGACACGTTAATCTGACCACTCGACTGTACAGTATACGCAATCCCTTCAAGAGGACAAATGTTTGAAAAGCTCAACCAATTGTTAACCGATTTCGCTGCGGCTAGCCCTTACTGTCTGCTGAATGTGGAGCGGTCGCCCATTCATTCTTACCTCTTTAACATGAAGTGAGCACAACGTTTTCTTTTAACTGATGAACTTGTACAACAGCTCAATGAATTAGGTAGAATCTATCGATTAAGTATATGTTGCTTCCTCACTTTGGAGTTGGTAATATTTCATGTATTCACTCATGCTTAAAAATGTTAACCTTAGAAATACTGTACATTTTATACAATATAGCGACTACGATTATTTGAACACTGTAACCCTTAACAATTCGTTTCATGGCGACCATTGTTTTGAAATTTTTGCCGATCTTGTTGAATACCACATGTGAACGTATACTCTGAATTGACAGGCTATTATTAGCAAGGGATCGAACGGTTTATTCCTGTCTATTATTTTGTTTTCATAAATATACTTTATTTGTACTGCATCTCCTGAACAAACAGTTTTCTATCCAAGTGAGTTTATTACCCGGGGTGTCTGATCTGCTTTACACCCGTGTGTGAGCTCTATCATCCGATGTAGACTGTAGATTTTTATCTTGTTGTCGTTCAAATTTTTCCAGTAGTTCGTTAAACAGTAATCACCGGTTCTTGGCTCCTGTTCACCATTTTTGGCCATTGTTCATTGCTTTTAATTCTCAGTAATCGTCGCGAGACAAGGCTTTCACTTTCTTCTCATTGGCAGTCCAATAAGCTAAGACCTCACCATAGAAATTGAACCTGGCCTTCATGCACATAACGCACACAACCTGACCGTTTGAGCTGCTCTAATGTCCATTCAACCGTTGCCACCCACGAACGCTTTCAGACAGATTCGTGAAACCAGAAAGTTTGTCGTAATGTATGGTTGTTAACGATCAGCCTGTTGCACACAACCCATACTTTTTAGTTGATTAACTCACGATGCAATGTGAATACGCCTCTTATTTACATCACCTTGTTAGATAGCCGTAGCTGACAAAAATCAGGAAGGTCAGTAGAAAATATATTTCTACGGACTGAAAGTCGGTGGTCACAGGCTGAGCAACAGTGAGTATCGAATGAAATCGGCAACCTAGACCGAACCACTGCTGGTTTCAGACCCAAAAACGATCGGGCTTAATGATTTCAACCTGGGCCCTCGCGACTCACAGAGTCGGTGGATTGAGACGTTAGGTGAGATGACAGCTAATCGAGCTTAGTGTCGTCATTATTGTCGTTGTCTGTCCAAGTGGTTTGTGAAGTGTGTACATTTAATGACGCGGGGCAGTGAAAGCCGTAGGGAAGCTGTCTTGCTGGTGACGCCTTACTTTTACTTACAGCCTGGTTGTTTGTTTGCAAGGTGCAGGCACCTTGATGTTGAATGTTTGAATATAGACGTCGCTATCTCTTTTTAGTAGTTAGGTCTTTTCCCGTCTCTTCCTATTTCTTCTCTCTTTTTATAAATTGTTTGCTTTTTTCTTCTCGACTGTGTGACAGTTAAACATCGGTGTGAACCGCTGATTTATTGCTGTCTAGAATGGTGATGACGAGCAAAAGAAAGCACCCAAGCTGAGGAAAGTTATTCATATACCTACTTGCAGCCCAGGTGGTGTCGCTCTCGTGGTCTAGTGGATAAGTGCTCGGAGGACAATGTACCGCTTAGTCACGTGTCGTGGGTTCGATTCTCCGGCGTGTGTTGTGATGGTGAGACTCAACTAGGTCGAAACAGCTGTCAGTAGGATCAGCTGGTTGCAAGAATTTGTACGACCAACCGTAGTGTTTGAAGTGGTTACGCTCATAGCATAAATTATGGACTGTTTAAATTCCATACACACACACGTTAACTCTAAACTTCTACAAACTTCTACAGAAAACCTGACTATTAATAATAAGAAAATGTTATCATTGGACGTGTGCTCGCTGTTTACGAACGTGCCACTTAGAAAGTCAATTGATTTTATGCTTGACTACATCCGCTCGAACGATATGCAGTTCGGAATGCCTGATGAGCAACTCAAAGACCTTTTGTTAGTTTGCACGCAGGACATACAGTTTCAGTTTGATGGGAAAATCTATCGCCAGAAGGATGGGGTCGCAATGGGTTCGCCGCTAGGTCCTTTGCTGGCTGACATTTTCGTGGCCGTGATAGAACAGACAAGGCTAACAGGACTGATAGATCAGTGTGTGTTGTATACACGTTATGTAGATGACACTTTTTGTATCGTCAATAACAACACTGAAAATGCCTGCCTGTTATCACTAACCAACTCAGCTCACAAGAAACTGCAGCTCACTATGGAAGTAGGACAAGATGGAAAACTGGATTTCCTGGATGTTGCACTACTGAAACATCCAGATGGATCGATTCAACGAGGCATGCATAGGAAGCAGACGTGGAATGGACAATATACCCATTTTCACAGCTTTGTTCCGATGAAACAGAAACGGAACTTGGTACGCTGTTTAACAAACCGAATTTATAAAATCTGTACTGAGGACACGCTAAACAGTGAGCTGAAGCTCTTATGTGAAACGTTTCGCGCTAACGGATATCCAGCCAAATTCCTAACTCGAAACATGCAACGAAGGGAACCACAAGACCGTGAGTTTTCTGTCGAGCGGAAAGTCATCTATATGAATTTGCCTTACAAGGGTGAATTATCAAGTGTATCGCTGACCAGAAGGCTCGATACGTCCCTGATGAGAACGTTCCACGCTGCACAACTAAGACGGCTGTACGCCTCCAACTCAAAGATGCAGTGCCTAGTGCTGCCACCTCGTTTTGTATTTATTCATTCGCTTGTTCCTGTGGAGCAGGTTACATTGGTCGCACAACAAGGCGCTTATCGGAGAGAATACGCGAGCACCATCCAGCTTGGTTGACAACCGGACAACAACGAAAGATTTCCAGCGCAATTTTGGCCCACCTAGTTGATACGGGTCACAGAGTCAATGTGGGTGTCGCATTCAAGCCGATCTACCGTGTCACACGCATTCACACCAGAGGTGTGAAATGTCGCATTTTGGCTGCTGCGGAGGCGATCGGAATCCGGCTGCGAAACCCTAATCTGTGTGCGCAGGAGTCTTTTGTTCAAGCGCTGAAGTTACCATGGCCTGCCGTCGTTGGAACACTTGACACGGCACCACAGTAACCATGTCCGTAATCCCAAAATGACATTAGATTCACACTGTATTACATTTTACGAAACCCTGACTTGACAACTAATTTCATATTTATTGTGTTGTATTTGGCCTGAAGATGATACACCGAAAACGAGCTTGTTCGCCACGTTTTGACTTTTGATGAAATCTCCGGGTATATTTGAACAGCTGAGACAAATAATTCTTGAAAAATCCAAAATGATTAAAGCTGCGTTGTGTACTTTTGCTTCATGCTATCCGGTGAACTGCCTTACTGCTCAGAGCTCACTAGTACGTTTAGCGTTCATGTTGTCATTAATTTTTTGTTCAAAACTTTGCTCGTTTTTTTGCGCTCATTTGGCCGGTAGCATTCCACTGCACGACTAATGGTGATTGTTGATGAAGCACCCACGCGCTACTGGTGTCAAACACGCTGCCAAACGTTTGCCAATTCACTTGCATGTCATTGGCATTTTTCGCAGCGACCTTGTTGGTGTTTTCTTTTCAGCTGAATAGGTATGCCGATTTAAATTGATGCCTTTTTTATTGTCTGTCTCGTTTTTACAGTGCAAAACCAGACTTGCGGAATTACTGGAAGACGCGAGACGGAAAGATCCAACGTTACCGTCTTTGAACAAGCAAGTATATGGAAAAACTTCTAGACACTTTCTTGTAACCTTGTTTCTACCACTTTGAAATTTATTGGCTAGACCTCAGTTTGTTAAGTGAACCATCACGGAACAGAAAGTATCAATGACCAGTTGACTCGTTTTTCATTGGCATCAAACACGTTCATGGAATATTTATCTCCTATGACCGGCTTTCTGGAGTTCAGCAGCCGTTTAAATTTTAATTACAACGTTCTCTCTCTGGTAGGCATTTTAGGATTCATTCAATTACTAACATTTTGTAAGCGGATTGGTAAACTTAAAAACAGTCCTTGTGTCCACCACATAGTCCACTTCTATCACGTGCGTCTGATGACTGTTTGTTTAGAACACCAATCTGTTTTTGCCTGAGTCAAAACCTTTGCGCCGTAGCATTGGACATTAGTCATGGAAACAATCGTACTGAAATGTATTCGGACTGACGACGGATAAGGCTGAGGAGTGAAATCTGTAACTTAGGGAACATTCACACTGACCATAAGCGTAAAATTGAAAAAATAATTGACTAGAATTTACGTCTTAGAAGGTTAAGAGCACCTAGTGAAATTTTGTGATAGCGAGTTCTTCCGTCAACATTATGGCAGTCTTCAAGAAATTCAGGATGGAATATGTTTGGATTGATGGTTAAGACCACTGATGATTTCAGAAGTATAGAAGTGAAGTAATTGGCCTAACTAAACCCTAGAGTTATTTTTGACGCAGCAGTAATGGCATTCCAGACCGAGCAAATCAGGTATTTATCTCTCGAGCGCAGTTGTGTATTTTATTGTCAACATTGCAATAAAACAACAGTTACGAAAAATAGGTTTAGTGACACTCACCCCATCCGCAACAGGTTAAATGAGAGTCAGGAGTGTTACTCTTTCAGTGTTGTTTATTTCTAAGACGCTCAGACAGTCGCAACTATGGTGGTTCGTTCTCAACAGCATCTTCAACCGAGGGAATTCAACATGGACTGGACTCAGAAATCTCGGTACTAGTAAGATGCATCGCAGGAGTAAAAACAGGTAAATTATAGATAAGTTGATCGAAGTGTATACAATGGACAGTTCCTTCATTCAAATCAAGTATGCGACAAATTCGATTACCCAGGTTTTCGAGCACAATTCCTCAAAATAATCGGAGGTCGCTGCCGCGCTGGTACGTGAGTTCAGCTGATTCCAAACCAAGTACAATAGTTCGGAGAACATGGTTTTTGAACAACTTAAGTGGATTGCTCCTAGTTGTTAAGTAGTCGGAATTTCCATATTGCATCAAAAGGAGTTATCCTTGATCATTTTCTAGTTCTTCAAAATTGATTGGGTTGATAGACTTGATCGCACTTTTCAGGATGTGCACAAAGTTATCTGCGGCACCGTTGGTTTGAGCATGTTTCATTGCAATGAGCAGAGGTCGCCATCCCACTTTTTTAATCCAGTCTTCAAACCTCTACGCAGTGAAATGAAGGTCATTGATAATGACCAACTCACATGATACTCCGTCCCGACTGAGCATTTTTCGCAATGCAATCAGAGTGAAGTCCGCAGTTGCTGAAGACGTAAAACAAATATCACAATCTATATAATATTACATGTTTAACAACTTCCGTGTAATGAGGGATGTGGGTGGGCAAACCAAAATTGATTTTTTATGTTTGGCCCGTCCTGAAGTGTGATCGTTTGTACACAACCTTTAACTAATGTATATACGCTTTTCATTACATACAGTCAGAGTAGAATAACAATAACGAATATCGCAGACAGAATTGTATTCACTAAGCCGCCAGGAGAGCAACCCGAGTGATCATGTGGGAATAAAATGTGTTACTTGAGCGGGCAATACATGTTGGTTAACACCAACTGCGTGGGTTTCTGACACTGGTCGACACATTAAACGAGGTAATCAATCTGACCATTTGACTTTTCCTCACAACACTTTAGTGATGAAGGATACTTGGTTCCAGCTTGAAGTATTCTGCCGCTAATGCTTGTTCCACCTTTGTTGTCTACAGTCACCTGTGGTGATAGACTTTTCCTTGTAATAAGTGAAGTAAACAGTATAACCCGGTCAGTTATATTCCCAAACGTAGCTACTGCTACTCCTGTGTAATAGAACAAATGGTTATACAGACGACAATCGGTGACAGTTTGATGATAAGCGCTGATCATACAGTAATCCCATTCTAGAGCGACGATCAACCGGATAGACTAAAAGTGACTTTCCCTGAGAGTTAGTCTTTGCTGAAGTGAAAAGGATCTCAGACCATGCCTCCGTGATATGCAAGACACAAACAGGGACCAAATTTTATAGGTCTGGGAAGGTTATTTACCACCTGCTTGTACGGTGTACCTCTACCTGAGTGCTGTGCAGTCGACATTTCAGTTTATGCATTGCTTCTTGAAAGTGTATGCTGTTTGTGGTGACAAAGGATATGATTTTCGCGTTCCGCATTGTTTTTGATACAGTGACATGCTGGTTCACAAGAGCATTTTTGTCTGTTTTTACGTTGCTTGCACAAGGATAAACAACTGCTTATCAGGCAGAAGCCCTTGACAACATTCGGTAACTAAAATGTGGTCAAAACATCGCGCACCAATGGGTTACGTCTGATATTATATTATGGAGGTCGATCGCTTGTCCGAGGTAAAAAATACAACGAACTGACAGAAGTAACATTTGGTCGTACAGTACCAACAATATGATGATGCTAATGACGATGTCTGTCGTCTGACTATAGTAGTTTGGTGCGAAACTGGCCCCTACCGCGTCAAAGCGTTTACCCCTTGATCTGTTGTAACAAAACAGCTTGATAAGTAAATGTGTCGTTTTGGTAGAACTTAGTTAGTAATCTTGCATACAGAGACTGGTGTTGCAGTAGCACGCTACGACATGCGGCACATTTTGTCTGCATTTTGTCACTCCACCAGCATTGGACTTGCATATCTGACCATTTTCTTTACAGACGTACTCTGCCTGACTTTTCTGAGTACATGTAGATACCCGCGCTGAGCTCCTGGCGGTATTGGCAATTTCATGATCAATCGTGGTTAGTACTTTGCAACCAGATGAACTATACAGTATCGACGTAGCCATCTGCCAACTAAAGGCCATACCCTAAGCGATTTGTGATGCGACCATTCACTTTTCCACAGTAATGACTGAAGTTTATCAGAATGCCCCGCAGATCTATCACTTACGCTGCGCTATACATGATACGAGATATGCAAGACAAAACTGCTTCATCAAGAACCTGAAGAATAAATTACACAATCTTGGCTCTGCAGTCTACTGGGGGTACCGGTAACGCTGCGAGTCCGATGTGATCGTGCATCATAAATACAAACCTCCTTTACTTGGTTTCAGCGGAAGGAATTAACAAGATTGAAAGACACAGGACCACTTCACACATTCCTGTTAGCGGACTGCCTGTCCATACTACGGTGTGTCGAGTGTTACTATTCTCGTATGCTTCCATGACCATCCTAAATTACAAAATCATTCACCATTCTTCATATAGTGCTACTTTTCGACTGGGATTACGCACCTATGCAGTCAATGATCTCTGCTCAGTGATCATCCTCGGTTTCTCAAAGACTTGTGACACCATTATGACCGGAAATGGGAGTGGCCGTTGTAGGTCAATCCTGACACATCTTTCATTACGCAAGGATGTCCGTCGTTTCGACGCGTGCGTCTTGACTGTTTTTGTGCCTTGGCGGTCAATTGCGGTATTTTATGTAGTTTTCTTCTTAACAATTTTTAACTTCCTCAACAGAATACTTTTATTTGAGGACTCTGGTGATCTCTGTTACTGACACCCTGATTGAAAGAAGACGTCACTTGTTTGGTGTTACATATCAGGCAAACATCTTGCAGTTGCCAGCTACCTCGTATGAAGTCCTCTTTTTTATTATTGGAAGTTCGAGGAATTACAGCATTTCAAAATGAACAGCATCCACACGTGACCGCAACCTTCGCATTCAAATAAGCCTTCCGGCAAACTCCTTTCGAAAGAAAGTACTCAACTCGAGTCATCATCATCAGTAGTGCATATCCTTGTCCGGTTCAGATATTGCATTCCGATTCTAGTGTTTTTGCGATTAGCACGTAAACCATTACGCCACTAATCTCTTATTTTGTTTATTGGTCAGTTTTCTTCTGTTCGCCGACCCTTTCTTTGAGAGAAGTGCGTGATTTTTCCATAAACATCTACGATATGAGTAGTAGTTGCATATTTGTCTTTTACGAGTAAGTTACTTGATAGCTTGGCCGAACATCTGGCGGCCTAAGTGGGCGGGTAAACTGGACTTTTTAGACTGGTCCATCAACTAATTTAAAGGAGAGACATTTGATATTGAAAACTTCCGACAGTTAAATGTGTTGAGTGTATTGGGTTGGGAACAAATGGTCTCCCAAACTTTTGGACGTTTAATTTCCTAATGGTCAGCAAATGTTGCAGTCATCGCGAGGGTGATATGAATCTTGGTGTGGCCTTAAAGATGGCCCACTGCTGGTCTCCAAATGCTTTCAACACTCGTACAATCAAGGTGGTTTCTGACCTAAGTCCCTACAGACATCAGAGGAGGGATAAAAAGTTATTGCAGTGTAGAAACTCTTACTTTCTCCGTTTAGTACCCTAATATATGATCTATTATTCCACTGATATACTCAAGGGAGTTTTGTCTTGGTCATTTTATTTAACGTCGGATGTTGTAGTTCACTGAAAAAGCGTGTGTTATTCTTGAGCTTAAAGCATAATTGTGTTTTGTTATTAAATTTCAACGACGTTATCCAATAATGCTCACACAGGCCCATCAGCGAGAAATATCACGTGGATATATATGGCTTCAAACAGTCATACACGAATGAAGCAGCGCTCATGCATTACGCTTGTCGCCACTTGTACGAATTTTTTATCCGTCAACGTGCTGGAGATGATAATTTGACAAATCAGTGGACAGAAATTATGAAAAATCCAACTAGAGAACTATTCCGTGTAAGTTCATTTCAGTGGTTCTTTTATTACATTTTGTTCAGTGCCTATTTGTAAACCCTCAACTGATCCTCCTGCCTAGCTAAGTAAACAAGCATTAGTTAAGTGATTGGATAGTATAACCTGAACGCTAGCATTAACGGTTTTCAGTCTACTTGACTAAAATGAGTAGTAGAAACTGAGATGTCCGCAGCAAGACAGCTTACTCGCATTTCATCAGTTATTACAGAAAAATGATGCAAGTTGTTTATGGTAATCCGACAGAGTAACGCGAAGCGAAAACAATACGTCTGGTAGCTGCAAATCAGTGACGTTCTGCACAGATTGACATGATGTTGTCTCACTCAATCTTGGTACTTGTGTGGAGCTCTTAAGCTATAAGGAACAAGTAAGTGGTGGAACCTCACGGTCAAATTCACATAGACGAGGTAGGTTAGAATAGCAAAGATCAAGATGAGCTTATAGCTTAGTGTATGATTGAGACACAAATAATGTGGATTGGAATTGTTGTTTCGCTTTTTGTTTCACTTCAGTTTGCACTGCATTGATGCGGAAGTAAGGTAGCATAGAATAGCGGGAAATTGGATCCGGGCGAGCAGATGGACAGCTATCACTTGCTACTGTCGGTACGATCAGTTGAAAGACAGTTTGGGAATAACATTTGTGGAAGTGTCAGCGAAACATGACTATCGTCAGAGCTTTGTTGGAAACTGAAGATTCTGGATTGAGTGAGCGATTAAAACGTTCGTAATCCGATATACTGGGTGTTCGGCAAGGTGTTAGGTTAGACAGCACCACAAGGTCAGTTCATCGAAGGTGTAATGAAACATCGACTGACATGCGTGGGGAAGTGTACCCAACTTCGGCCAGATCGACAAAAACAAATCTTTTCTACCTAATACCGTTGGAGTTTTTATTCAAGCATCGTGAATAACAGTGGAAACCCTTGCAGTTGCAGAGGTATTGGTCAAGTTACAGCAGGAATATCCAACGAGCAAATCGACACATCCTAGATCACCATCACCTCAACTGACAGCTGACACAGATGCAACAATTTTCCGCCGCTGGCTTCATGGTGGCTAAACCATACGGAGACTTGACGTTTTTGACAGACGCTGAGGAACGTTTCTCTGAGTATGACCATTTTCTACGTAGAGTATGGGGTTTTTTGTGTGAAAGAGTTGACAAGCAGTAGAGCTCCAAACCTCAGGACATTTGGACGATACAGCACACAGAATGAGGAGAAGAAAACTTACCGACACTTGTATGACTTTAGTCGTTCGCTGAAGATCCGCAACAGACCTTACTACGATTAAACCTGGGATCTTTCCATCCTAGCGTACAATAAATAACTACGTCTTTGGGGCATTCCTTCAGCTTCTGTTTTGTATACGGAATTTGTTTTCTTGCCATAGTGAAATAAAGCATTTGGTTTTCCTTGCGTTGGCGCTCCGAGTTTTGCTACAGTTGTACACTGTGCCTGTCCCTCTTGAAGAAGCCTGTCTTTATGCTGCAGCATAAGCCTGGTCTCTTACAGCTAGTGGTTATACCACATCCCTAGGGATTCAGCAGTTTTTCGTTTGATCTACACGCTCTAGTGTTTACAAACCAATATGACTAAACAAAGCTAATTTACGTGAAAAACAAACTTTGTCCGAAACATTTCTGTTCCAGATTATTATTTTGTACTTAGGATCCGTTTGAAGAGGTAAACATGGAATATGTTTAAGCGATGTTCCTGAAGCATGTATATGGTGTCTACTCCCAGCTGACATACAGAAGTGTTTTGCACAAGTTCAGTACACTACTCCTCATTGCCTTGAGATTTTGCATGGGGTTTTCTTACACCCTTGATGAGAGTCTGACAAATGTTGGTGCCGACGTGCCTACATACTGACTAATCTCGGAGTTTAGGAGAAGTTACTGAAGAGGTAGATAAAACTTCTCATTGCTCTTGGAGCGCGTTCATCAGTACATATAGTGGGACTGTCAGTTAAGTCTCAGTCGATGGTGTTTGTTATGTTCAGGTTACTGTTCAGTCAGGTACTGACCGATTTTCAACATATTCTCCACGCAGGAATTTCCACCGAATTATTTTAATATACATTGAATACAGCTTCTTCATCGTATTTACCATCTTCTACAATGCAATATTTGACTGAAATAAAATTGTAGAATCACTTACATTTTAAGTTGACTACACGCTATCGAGCGCATTTTTAGGTATTACTAAGTTATTACTAGTTCGGCAGATTTATGATGCCGGATGAGATCCAATTGTGAAAATTCAGGGCTTCGGCTGTAGTCGAACCAGCGACAGAAAGGCCATGACCAAACGCGGCAAGTGCCCTATCAGCTGAGCTAAGAAGCCACACCAGGAGCTCGGATATTTCACGTTTGGACTCTATTACCCACCACTCCCATTGTCTCATGAAAGCTACCAACTGTTTCAGGAGATCCACTGCCCCGGCAGGATTTATCGAAAAGTTCACAATGGAATCCACTAACGCCACTGTAGAACATAGAAAGTATGTTACTAATGAGTAGTTTGACAGCTTTGATTATTCGGATGTAATCCAATTGCCGTTCACGTCAGTGTGCCATCTAAAGAGGAATTTCGTTCACAAGGGAAATATGTGCTATCCATTAGTAAGACTGCTTATACCCCGATGATCCACTCAAGCATTAAGCTCACGCACTACTAGAAGAAGACGGTATTGTACAGTTTATCTGCAAACAGACTCTTGACAGAACTTTGTGACGTCCCTTTTTGTATTTAGACTCGGTACGGTGCATCGCGTGTTGATCTTTTTATCCCGAACGTAGTTTATGTAATTATACACTATAATAATGAAAGCCATTAGACTTCCATATTTTATTGATCACTTAAGAAAGAAGGTGGGAACAGGACTGCAACAAAATTACCAGACCATTACAGAATGCAGTCCAATGAAGAAAATATTTATGACATACTGTTTGTGTTGTGTAGTTGAATCTCATTCTATCGGTTTAACGCATTCTTTTTCAATAAATCGAGTTAAAATGAGCTCACATCTTTTCCTACTCGTCATGAAGTCCCTGAGTTACAGTGTAAAGTTGTAACAGCCCCAAGAATTATCATTCGTGTTTACGTTAGACCAACATTCTAGTCTGTTTTGCGTCATACTTTACGCTCTTGTGATATAGCACAGATGTGTCTGGACATTTTTATAACGAAGGTATTACGTTCCACTGCACAGCTATATCTGATATGTCGACAAAAATATTTAATATACAAATCTACATTTACCTGTTACTTAAAATACACACCAGGTCATCGGAGATTGCTTATCAGTAGCTCTTTTCAAAACACGACTCTTACTCCTGGTGTTTACTCCAATGCAAACTGAAGTTCATCGAGATAAATTAGTGTCGTACTTCTGGAGTTCACATATTCCTTTCGATACGCCTATAAGACGTGAGTATCTACCCAATTCATAAGACGTTGAAAGTGTTCGTGATTTATCGAGTTGACTTTTCCCACATCGGGTATTTCGGTCTGGACGATCCATTTGTTAACTTAAAGTTGTCTGACGCACTCGTCATCTTTAAATTCTGAATAACTATAATTATCATGGAACTTTTAGGTGGTTTCATCTAGGTAAAAATAAGTTTTATATTGGAGAGATCACCCTCAGGACCTGACCAACAGTTCAACTTGCAGTCAGTATTTCTTCCGCTTCCTCTCGTACATACTGATCCATTTGAATGGAAGCCAAACTGTCGCCTTTCACAAACTTGTTGAGGGGTAAATCTTGTAAATGACCGCTTCCTTTGAGGTAAGCGAAGTGGTCAGCCTCCTGCAGATTCACCACCCACTTTTTCTCACAGACTGCGCACTCACATAAGACTTCCGGCTGGTCCACTGTAAACCTGCTGGTTGTATTATTCTACCGCAGAATGCATGAAGCTCAGAGACTATCAAATCAATGTCGACGAAATTGTTTTCGCGATTTTGTACATTTCTAAGCCGTTACCCAGGGTTGTAATGCTAGGTTTTTGTTATACTCAATCACCAGTTTTGACAGCAAGTAAATTTCCAAAACGCCTATATAAAACCTTTACATTGAACCCTCTTCCTCAGAAGAATCTTGCTGCTAACAAAGACATAATTTACAACCGGTAACAACGACCAGGCCCACTGGGGGTTACTACGCTTCTTTTGCTTATGTGAACAGGCTTCTTGGTGTACAATTTTGTAATGTTTGTTGGCACAACTCCAGCGGACTCCTTAAACCAAAATCACATTGGTGTTTTGTTTAAAGCTATGTCTTTGAGAAGCTTTCATTTCATTTTGAAGGTTCAAAAATAACCGCCAAAACATGAACGTTATTATATAAACCGAAACCAAATCCATGTGTTTGCCTAACAGACAGTAATTTTGTACCAAAGTCATATGGTCGGCAAACAACACATCCTTGTGTATTCGAAGATTCTGGAAACATTGTTTTCTGAGATAACAAGTGCTCGGTCGCTCTTCGCCGACAATAAAACAACCTTGCCTATATACGGTGTTTCACTGTGTCTTGTTTCAGGCTAACCATGTTTGGCATCCATATAGAGTTTCCACATAAGAATGTTGCCAGAAACCACTCGCCCTGCCATCCATATTGGACTCTGACGGAGTGGTGAGCGTACAAACTGATGCGGTTTGGAAAATTGACTGGCATGTCTGCTCATTTCAACGTCTCCTGTAATTTTGAACAGTTCATATCGCCGTTGGTTTATATGTATAACTTACCACAACACCAATACTTTCTGGTACAAACAGTCTCTTTCAATGAGTCGTAAAATCTCTTTTGGACTTTAGATGTCAAATTGGTTAGAAGCCCGATCATAATTTTGAGTCACATTAATGCAAGTTCAAAATTTTCGGATGATTTTGTTTAAAATCAGGAGGAGCTCAAAAATCTCTGTCGTGCTGGTGTGCCAGCGAACTTACGCAGTGGTGTCTGGCGAATGTTAATTCACGGTGAATTGAAACAGACTATTCTGGATAAAGGACCACACTACTACGACAGACTCATCTCGGAAATTAGTGAGAGCAAAGTAAGAAGATATACATTTATTTTGTTGTGGTCGATAGTTTTGTAAAATTGATCAAATCCAACTTCATTTTTAGATATGATTAATTTGTTGAAACGTAAATTAACATAAGGCACATGGGTTAACACGTTTTGATTGATTTTGAGTCTCACCTTACTATAAAAAGTTCTATTTTAATGTATTTGGCTACAGTTTTCTCAGATATTTTATGTAATGGGCACAAGAAGTTACCCGAATTTAATGGAAATAGAGTCAGCGTCAGAAGTTTCTGGAAAATTTATTACTAAAAATATCGAACTAATTTACCAGGTCTTCATCTTCAACACACACAGAATCTAACCAAGTCGGGATAGTTATCCCTAAAATTCGTTTGATCTTTTTCATCGACCATTATAGAATCATCAGTAGAAATGGATTTTATCCGTCATCGATGACTGACCACCTAACGCACGTTATATAAAAAATAGTTTTGCCGTGTATGACTAAGTATTCAATGCAAGAAATCATAAGTAAGTTACGGGGAAGCTGTGCACATTAATTGCAACCGAATCATTTGCGCGGTTACTTACATTATTGAACGGAATCTTTCCCTTCACCGAAAAACCAAATAGTCGCAATCACTTAAGTGGATTATGTGTACCACTTATGGAAGGTAGTCACGTATAATCAGATCGATGCAGAATCGTGAACAAGGGATAGTCGTGCTTGGTTCACGTGTGCTGTATCCACCAGTAATGTAACAATCCGATTTTGGCGTGGTTTCGATCCGTATGTGGCTCATCGTGCGAACCATCTCACAGTATGCTATTCCGGATAGAAAGAAGAGTAGGTGTTGTTTGTGTGAATGTTTGTTGATTGTGCATCATGTCTTAAAGACAAATAAATTCTAATCATGCCCGTTGGGTCATTTGATAATGTGGATCATGAACATTCTAGTGACATCTGGTTCGGCTCTGAAGAACACCTCTCTGGTGAACCTGTGGAGTTAGCAAACCCTGATTGTTTTCCGTAGCTCTGTACAACTAGGAGAAGAATATGCAAAGGATATGGGTATGTGGAAGTTGGAACAGATCAAATAGGCCGTTAAAATTACAGATACAGAGCAAATCAGTCTACTAGAGGAGGGTAGGGTTGCTGTTAAATGCGTGACAGTGTCATAAATGTCTATGTGACACTCGTTCGCCCATGCCAAGTGGATCACACCCGCTCGGGCTTCGAGTAGCTTGAGAATTAGTGTCCAAAGGAGTTGCAGTGTTTGCACGAGTTGCTATTCTGCAATCAAACATGATTTGTTTAGCCTGATGGCAGTAGCCGCTGACTATGTTCAAGTAGTATAAATTTTCCCTTGCTTCTAATGCTGAACCACTTATCTATTCACAGGTTCTCGATAAGCTGTTTAAAGAGCTTTCCTACAACTTAGGTATCGGGACAGTCCACCTTCACGTTTTGCAGGATATATTCACAAAATATAACGAATATTCTGTTTTATGTCAGTTGGTGTGTTAATAATACGTGTGCCTCACATATCAGTCAAGCATTACGCGCACACAAACCCAAGCGCTGGGAAAAACTCATGTATAATACCGCCGACGCCTTTACTAGTGTTCACAATGAACAATATTTTATGTGAGTAGCTGTCCCGGCTCCTACCGCCAGTTCATTAATAGTCATCTGTCTGACGATTTCGTGCTTGTCGTGTGCAAAGCAGAAAAGTACCCATTATTGCGTGCTTATCTACAGACTTGTTTTCACGTAGACATTTGACATAATCAAAACAGCGAGAAAATGCACGGAGGTGAATAACGATATTTTGCTTAAGATCGCCAGTCGTTTTGTAAGCAACCTAGTCATACGTTAATATGGTGTGAATGACTTACAGTTGAATGGACAAATGGTTATTGGTCAGAATGTTCCTACTAAGGAAAAGATACGGTATGAGTCGATAACGATTGTTCATGCATTACCGTTCATCGTTGCATTATTAGTAGTCTTCTTGACAGTCAGATGTTTCGGGTCTATATTACATAAGATTACCGTGAATAAATTGATCGGATTTACTTGACAACCACTATACTGGATCAGTTTTGTTGTCAAGGCTGATGGGTTGCGTTGCTTATCGTCAGCCAACGAACAGTTCTTAGGTACTGGATGTTCGTCAGCCTTCGCATTTAAGTTGAAAACGTTTCCTCATCAAACGAGGTGAGACCATTAGTGCGTAAGTGTTTGAGCATGGAATGAGCATCACAACGAACAGCTCTGCTCGCCTCAATTTAAGCAGCCAGCTGAAAAATGTTCTGATATTCGTTGAAAAGGTGTCGATTCACTCTGCCAACGTAACTGACAGCGCAACTACGAATGAACTGATTCGATTACCTTGTTCGCTATATGATAACTCAACATAAACACAAAACTTATGGCTGTCACTAAGACTGTATTGGTCAACGAAGAGAGGCCTTGTATGAACAGTGGTTATCGACTCTCGCTATATCTCTTCCTTGGTAAAAACATTTTAACCCATAACATTTTGTACATTCAAGTTTACGCCACTCACATTAAATCTGTTTAGAACTTAATTGTTTTGAATAAGCTGATGGGAAGATTAAACTAAATGTCACTACCCAATACAGTATATATCATCCAGCTGTTTGGATGGATCAGATAGGGGACTCAGTGCTACAACCAAGAACCTCGGCTAACTATAAATGAACTTTTATGTATATATTAGCTGCAATACCTACTTCAGTTCGAAAGCCCCTCGCAAGTGAGTTGTGTTTACCCTGTTATAACAAAGCAAACTGAAATCCTTGCAAACTTTAAATTTTCTCATTAACTCGACCTCATTAGAAAAGTTCGACATCAAATGATCTCAAGTTTAAAACGATCCGGTCGTAATGATCTCCTCACTGGGGCCTTAATGCACCGGAGCCACTAACAGGGTCAAGGTCAGTTCACAGAACTATTGAAGCTCATAACACGATGATCGAGTGCTCGAATACCGCTTTCCCACCTCCATTTTCATTAGCCAGGTTGAAGATAAAAGTGACCGAAGAGGATATAAACAGGACCGAATGACCAAGTGTTTTCCTATCGCAATTCTCGCTTTTGTGATCGTATTTATACTTTGACTTTCATTTTGGTCGTTGCTGGTAGCCACCGCTCATGACCGTTAGTCAGTGACTACCAAATCGACGAAGATTCTGCAGCTAACCATCGACCCACATAATCATTTACTCAATTATTGTCATAACTGAACAAAGCCAGACAGACCTACTGAGCGCCAGTGCTGATTGTAAGCTGACATTTTAAGCTAGCACTCCACATGAATAAGCAAAATCAATGGGGCCAGGATATGCTGTTTGGTCAATCGTGCAACGATGCAAAACGAATGCAGTAAGTATTTACCTTCGTTCTGTCTAAGCCCAATGGCTGTTTTGTGGTAGCCGAAATTGGTGAAATATCAGCAGGCCAAACTCAGACGGTGAGTTTGAATCGGTGGATGTGCGCTAAACACTTGCAAAAGAGACAACTATGAGGCAGAATACTGTAGGAACACTGCACGCTCACCGCGGTGTTATCAATAAGCCTCTTGACCTTACCTAAATGAAACTAGTTGTTGTGTAATGCAGTTACTAAATTCAATAGTGCTCTCATGATGACAAACCTAGTCTACGGACGTGATACTGTTTCAATTTCTACTGGACTATCATTTATGCTCTGAACTTTTACCGCAGGCGTTTGCATGAAGACTGAGAATGCCGGTTCGATATATAATTTTGTACGTATACATACGTTTGTTTGTGCATGAGTGCGATCGCTCACGCGAAAGATAGATGAAATTTGGCGACCCTTTGGGTTTTAAATCGTATTGTCGGAAGGTGAGCAGTTGGTTTTGTTATACGTTCTGTATTTGATGGTGTGGCGCTATCACCGTGATTCTTCCAGGTCCTCATTGACGTTTGACAGAACCAGCTTGCAATCGAAAAATCCTGGCTTGGTTTACTTATACATATATATATATGTTTGTGTTTGTGTTACCCAAAATCATTATTGAAGGACTGACTAAATCAAGACAATATCACACTAACTGGATATCCCGAATGAGCAGCAACTGTGAACATACATATCAACATACTACCTCGCCGTTGTCAGTAGTGTGATAACCGTACTTAAATTTAGAAGTCGAAGGATTAATGACTGTTGTTATGGTGCATTCGTGGATGTGCATTTTCAACCACTAAAGTCGCTATCTCATAACTGAACATATTCCTCTATTCTCCGATTTTTCTAATTTCACTATTGCTTCATGTGATCAGTCTTCTGTTTTGAGAATACAACACAGCCCTCAGTATCTGTAAGGTGCATTTATTAAGCATCTCTGCAGGAAGTGGTCATAACTCCATATCACATGTTTTGTGTAAGTGAGAACTGAATGGACTAGTAACCTATAAAAATACAGTCATGATTACCTTCCAAATATTTTTTTAATTAAATGCTTCTCTTTTTGTTTAGTGATCTAACTTCTTTCCTTGTTGGTTTACATTAATGGGTTGCTTTCTCTAATCTCTTGATATGTTCGTCATCGACCAGATGTTAGTCAGGTCATATACGGCAAAATGTTTCAGGGCTGCAGGTTCACATCTTCGTCCCCTACATCGCTTAACGATAAATCAATGCTGGAACTAACAAAACCCTTTCAACCGGCAGGTACGACAAAAGAGTTATCACAGTGTTTCCATTGTCAAGCAATGACTCATAAGCTCAGGCAAAATAAATCGACTTCGATTTTGTTTCTGTCGTTAGCCTTTCATAACAGTAGGTTAGCTGGCTCAATCAAATCACGTTTTGCTTTTCACGGATCTCCACTGGGCACTTAACAGTCGCTGTAAATTACATTTTATATGAAGACGCTTCAATTTGATCACCCTTATGATATTCCTATTCATTGAGAAGGACACGAATTCATGTAAAATTCTAATTTGTGTCTAGGAGGTTGTGATTGTCCAATCTTCGAACATCGACTGGAGAACAACCAGGTAGCCAAGTGCAATACGTGGATGAGTGAGATATATTCAGTCAGATTGCGAAAAACATGCAAACTATGTTGATTAAACCTATTATACAGACATAGATGTGTAGAGTACCTTGTGTCCTGTCAGACTGTTTCAGTTCATTACTATTTGCAAACTCGATTCGATAAACGCAGATAATCCACTTGACAATATGGACTATTCAATCCACCTGCTAAGTGGTATCTTGTCAAACTGAAGTATCGAAACTAAATTAGTGTGACCAGATTCCAGGTAACCGGCTAGTTATCGCTCACCTACTGCATCTGATAATGTCAGCAAATTGTCAGTCAAATAAACGTAAGTTATATTTGTATGTGTTACAAGAAAAGGGGTCACGAAAACGATTAACTCGTATTCCAGACAAGACAGACTCGGTTCCAAGGAAAACCTATAGTTAATGTTCGTGGGCAGGCTGTATACAGAGATATGTAAAA
>JTDE01000381.1:134371-153105 GCA_014338405.1 Paragonimus skrjabini miyazakii
TCGAGCAAGCATTGCTCCGCTCTGGAACTCAGTGCGATTCCCACCCCAGTTTGACCGCGAGATTCAACTCCAGCGTCACCCTGAGATAGAAGCGCTTGGATCGACAATTATCTAGAGGTGAGCTCAAGTGGATAGCCGTGCTAGAATCGTAGACTCGCGTCTCCGACATACAGCACACATCAAGCTCCAGACTTCAGAGAGAGAGTGCTTGCCAGAGCAGCTTGCTGACTGTCTTGTCGGAGAGTGCGGACATTAAAGACGCCAATGTTTACCAGTTGTCTTGGCCTCAGAAAACAAATATCGCCCGAAAGCACATGAAAGGCAGAAGGAATAGGTGGTAAAACAGTAGGAGAAAGTCCTGATCGGTTAGTAATGTCACTGTCGAGAGAATGATAACTCCTGATACTTCCCGGTCGTTTATGCCGCGGAAGGGGGTTGACTTGAGGGACCTCACTCCGAGTCTCTGACACAAAAGTTTGACCTGCAAGACAACAGGATATAGGGTTCTCTTGGGGGACCTTACCCGGAGCCAATGACGCAAGAGTCTAGCTCACTTGGCAGTGAGGGCTTGCCTAGTTCAAGGACGCAGTGAATAAGACAGGGAGGTCTCATTCTGAGTACTGCTGCACACAGTGGATGTACTCGAAGCTACATCAGGCTTTTGAGAGATAACAAATGTTTTTTGACCGTATTGGATAGTACGCTGGCCGTCACGGTCAACCATCCAGCGATCGGATTGCTCTTTGTTTGGGGGTACCTCTCCTAACCCTCTTCTTCCTGATACGGAAGACAGCAGTGCCGCAACTATAAAAATAATTCTACTGTATGCCCATAGGATCGTGTCTCACTACCTAAGCACTCCTACGCGGTCAGTAGTGCGACATGCAATCTCAAGAGTTCAACTGCTTTTCGTCTGACTGCTGCCCTTTGGCCTGTCTGACAAGGTTGCATCTGGAAGGACCGGAGTCCTAGTCAGCATAGCCCGCCGTGTCAAAACAGTACACAAGCCCGACCTCCTCGCCAAGGTAGCAGTATAGATCGGGCTCGCCTTTTCTACCCTGAGTCGCCAAGTTCCGCTGCTGTAAAGTAATCCAGCCCTCACTGTTGCCTTATATACGCGACCCTTAAGCTTCAGAGAGATGCCTCTCTGTTGCCATAAGTGTCTCATATTGGCGAGTACCGCCTGAGCCTTAGGGATACGCGCTTCTATTTCGTTCCTCACACTTCCGCCGCCGCTGACGGGCTTTCAAGTCAGCAACCTCCATGATTTCATTATCTAACATTAAACCTACGTAATCACTGCAACCTTATAGAAGCAATTTGCATTTTGAGGTTGCAAAACACATTCCGAATTATTTGGCATAACGCGAAATAGGATAAAACCGTAGCATTCTTCACCCACTCAGATAACCGAATCTGCAGATGCATCATGCAAAAAATATTCATCACCGGCATGTAAATCGCCACCATTGTCACAGTTCTATTCGTAAGTGGGACACGTTAGAGATAAGGAGTTAATCGTTCAATCATAGAGCAGGAAACAAAGTGAAACAGCTGTACCCCGAAAAAATATCAGTCACACTTTACGGTAGAACATGTAGTCTTCTTAGGTGAATAAAAGACATCTTATCAATAGAATAACTATGCCTAACCGGATTAGAAAAGTGCTCATCGGCAATGTTGGTAACAGTATTTGGCTAAAGACAGTTGCCAAAACATTATAATTGGAGAACTCGAAGTTGTATGAATGAGGTATAGCATAGCGTTACGAGTGGACTGTGACGAAAATAAATAATTATTCAACCTGACATAGTGAAGTGTATGATGAAGTCAAGCACGCTAACTTTTCTTGTTCCTAGATTCAAAAGTTGCAAGAAATACTTCAAGCATACAGCATACACAATCCAGAAGTCGGCTATTGTCAAGGTATGAACTTTCTGGTCGCCGTTGCTCTGATATTTCTCAGCAAAGAAGATGCATTCTGGTAAGTTAACAGTGCACATTTTAAATGCGATTTTTATCACCTCGTTGACAGTTTGTTTGCAAGAGGATTGTCAAAAAAACAAACACATATTCTTCCTCCTTTTATATTAATATGCAGCCAATGTAAAACATCATGTAAACCGGAATACCCTCTTCTCGATGGTTTGTCGGTCATAATTTATTAAATGGGTTAGACTTGATGCTTCCCGTTGTCCCAGAGTGAGGTCAATTGGGATAGTGTTCGCGGATTCAGGTAAACGCCTAGAAGTGGGATTTCTGTATGATGAACCACAAGAACAGTATTTCGTAGTCCAATTTTAGCGAATTACCCCTTACTTAGTGGGAGGGGATATGCCTGTGACATGAGTTGTGGAGTATTCTGTACGTAGAAATTGAGTTTCCTCTATGGTGTCCGTTATATACTTAAAATTGGAAATAATTCCACTGGTCTCTATGACTACTGTCTTTTCTTAGCCCGATAATCCATCTAGTGGCCTGTCTCCGAATAACTTCGATAAGTGTTAAGTCGTTTGTAAACTGTAGGCGACGAGTCTATTATTTATGTTTCCTACTTTTGGCAAAATAGGGAGGCGCGTGTATTAAGAAAGGCTTCGCAGTGGAAGGTTCCACAGATTCTTCCTGAGCTACACAACGTGTGTACATACTCGAATTGCCTGTAACTAGAGTCTTTAGGTCTCGTTCGCACACTAATAAGAGTGATTTGTTATCTCTAAAACAGCAGTGAGAATAGGTTTGATGGCGATCCGCATGGTCTTGTATTTGTTGGCACTAAACGGTGGATTATCGCATATGGACCATTGGTTTAGACAGTTGAAATCCCTCGGTTGGATTGTTACATCTTCCTGGCTCTCTAGAACTCTCAAATATTTCACCACTGACTTTACGTAATGTTTGCTTAAAGTACTAGCTTCCTCTACATTGGTAACTCTACCATAGGTTTGGAGTTTCAAAATGCCAACGAGTATATGTAGTAACATGGATGCAAAAGGTTCGGGATTCACCATCAGATTTTGAGCATGAAGTTGCTTGTTGCAATTCCGAACCTATTACTCTATTCGCTCGTTCTCTGACTGAGTGTTACTGAACTTGAGATTTTCAGCCTGTCTGCATATTTCGTTAAACCAATAATATGTGGTGTACTAACACGTGTTTTGTCCCTGCTCGGGCCACGAGCTTTGTGCGAGTACTGCCGCGGTATCGAATTGCCAATTACCAAGTCTTGTTACGCGACTGTGTTGGTTGCAAAAGGAACCCGAGTACCGCCGCGCCACATGACGTACTAAGCAAACATCGTTATAATCGGTTTTGGACGATATTTGTTCCAGTCGTCAGAGGATTACCGAAGCACGACCTGCCAGTCATCTAGACATCGCCTTGCGATGAGCCTTTAGTCCCATATTTCGGGAACTGTTCTGTCTAGTTCAAATTAAATAGGTAAATTTAACTGATTTGTGATCAAGTAGGGTTGTAACTTCCAAATTGCCGATCATGTCAACCTCGTTGATAGGAATGTACCCAAGATCCACTATCCACTTAACATAATACTTGGCATGCTGAAATAGCTACGCTCCTAATACTGCCTTGAAGAATTCCCCGACTTGGAAAGGTATTGCAGTATTAGTTAACTAATATGAAATCCAGCTCCGGGTGAAAAGTGTCATTGTTAACGCATGAGTGTAACTTAGAAACGATATTCTGCGCAGATCGTCAGGCAAAGATCTGTCGATATCCCTATACGCAGAAGGCGATTCGTATATCACGTCAATCAAGCAAATGAAGTTTTGAGTGACTTTAACTACTTGTCAACCTGTTTTGGGAAAATCCAGGTCACCCTGTCACAAATACCTATGGAATTTAGGTTATAGCTTAAACAAAGAGCAACGCTACCTCAATTACCGATTTGTTTGCTACTTCGAAATACGTTAATGTCGGTGATGAATAGTTCGCTGTCCTATCGTTTTAACTTACACCAGGTCTCCATGCTGCCTACCATGAATGAATTTTTGTCGGCTATAAAGGTCTGGACCTTCGTCTGGGTTGCTGAAGAATAAAGACGCGTTGGTATAAGATCAATGTCAGAAGACAGTACTGTTTCCTACAACAAGCACATAAGATGAAGACTGTTAGTTGAGAAGGACTGAGTCATTGTGTTGTAATGTGCTTTGAGGTTACCACCTCCTGTTGGAATTTGGGTTTTTTTGGTCTTTGGACCAATTTCGATAGGTGCGTTAAGTTGTTTTGGATAATCTCTGAGAAAGATATGTTTGGTTTTTTGATGGCATACAGTTGTTTCTATCAAGATCTACCACTTCTTGATCTTCGACGCTGGTATCTGATTCTAATAAGTAACTGCGTGTGATTGATAGACCAAGTTGCATTCACCTACTTTGTCGTTTCTTCCATTAGGAAAGTCATACACAATAGTCGTGGAGTACTTATCGAGGCTAAATACGCCGATAAAAGCAGACGATTCATTCAAATAGCTGTTAAATAAGAGAAACTAGTGAGTGACACTGGGAACCCCCACTGTTCTAGGAAATGGTCTGCCTAAATAATGGCATCAGAGCTTTTTGAAGCAGGCACACTGTGCATAATTATGCTGCTGCGCCCGTGCTCATCAGCTTCTCGAATCTCAAATGACGACAGCAGACGTGTATTTTATCTTGATTAACGCGTATCTCAAGTGAGTTAGTATTTCTATTGTGGTTCACTTGTTGCAACGTCATTAACTTCTCCAAATCACCAGGAGCATTAGGGTCAACCCATAGCGGACGCGGTACCAGAGAGTGCTTCGGAACAGCGACGTTTGTAAGCTTTGATGCCGCTTTGGGGAGTCAACAAGACAAAACAACAGTCTAGAACATCTCAAAAATTCAATTCTGTCGTACTGTTGCCAATAGGCTATCCTCACACAGCTACCCTCAGATAGACTGAATATAGTTACTGATCGGCGCGCAATTGTGCACCATTCCAATGATATCATCTTAGGAGTGTGTGATGTTTACTTTACAGCGTCTGCAAAAATGTATGGGCTGTGCTTCACCTCATTATTTCTTTCACTTGGACAAGATAGGCTTGTCGTGGTTTTGCAGCGTCTTAGATTTTGAGATGCTTGGTTGAGAAAGATTGTCTGATTGACCGTAACTTACAAAGAATGAGGTATTAGTTATGCCAAGAAAATAAATCTCGGAGCCAGCGTGCCTACTGAATGCGGTCATAGCAGGTGAGACGCTGTGCCAGATGATTGTGGCACAGATACATTCAACCGGTTGTACAGGTGAGAACCGCTCACTTGCTTTGTTCGGTCTTGTAACATTTTTACAACTAGAACTTGTGATTTCAGAGTTAATAGGAAATACAAGGCAGTGCGCGATAAGGCTACTGAGCAGCATGCCCTGGAGCGCACCCTGGCCATCTTCTGCGGACACGGTGATTATATAGGTTGGGCACTTATATCTTAGACCCTCAGCTCCATTCTCTTTTACGTTTCTGTAGACCGAAAGTGAAGCGAATCCAAAGGTTGGGTGGGTTGAAATATTACACAGAGAACAAGTTTAAAGTTCAGTCACTTTTACGGATCCCGTTGTCACGGTCCCCACACAATGAGGGTACAAGGGACCAAACGATCACTGTACTGTAATACTCAGTTCACAAGTACACCACAAACTACTACCAATGATTCACACACAGATACACTCAGATACATAAAAATCAGTCACACAGATGTCGGCAAAAATTAAAAGGAACAGCCCAACATATGAATTTAGAAACATAAAGTGGTTCCTGCTGTGGTTGTGGCGTAAAAGCATGCTTCCAAAACGTGCTATCTGTCTACTGACTACACCCGATGCGTTGCATGGAAGGTGGATTAATGTCGACGAACGAATGATGACAAATATGAATCACAAAATTTGAGAGTTTCGTGCAGGCTAACTAGATTTGAGATATTGACTCAATTGAACTACTCGCTTGCCGTCGGCGCCAAAAATCCGAAGTTTAAGCGTAATGCCAAGATGTTCGGTCGACTGAATGGGCAGTGCCCGATTGTCATTACTCATCCACTTCGTCAAATTGGAACCACCTTTAGACGCGATCACTCTAAACTGGGGGACTAGACTTCGGAATTTTTCCACATAGTCACAGTTGTACAGGCAGTTGTCAACGTAGAAACTCTCCTTCATAACCGATAAGGTTGAGTGGGAAAACTCCTTCACGCAATCTTCCATAGTTCGGCTGAGAGCAAAACTGGTACAACTAGGGGAAGATATAGCCTTAAACGAGTGAACCGTCATGCAAAATATGGCCGGTTCGAGGTGGAACTGTCCATTAGGCCACCACAAGAATCGTAAACAATCCCTGTCGCTTGTCGGGATCTTGACTTGGTGGAATATGGCTTTGATGTCAGCCACCACTGCAATACGTCCGACCCTGAACCTCATCAGAACACTGACTAAACTGTTGACAAGGTCGGGTCCCTTCAGCAGTTGTTGATTTAGTGAAATACCCTGATAACTGCTTGCACAATCGAATACGACTTTGCTTTTTCCTGGCTTGTTCGGATGCTTAACGGCGTGATGTGGGATACACCAGAAGCTCCTTCCCCAACCCGGTCTTTCGGATCTAACGGGCTCGGCAAATCCTTACATCAAATGGTCTTCTACACCTGTAATATATAAATGATGCATAGCTGGATCTTTCGTAAACTTCCTCCGAAGTGACTTCAGCCTTTGATAAGCGACTGAGTAATTGTTGGGCAGTGCGGGACAACCATACTTCCAAGGCAAGCTGATTTCATAATAAACGCCGCGTTTCACGATAGATGATGTCATCTGTTCGAGCTCATATTTATCTTCGACGGACAGTGCTAGACGACAACTATATGGTTCCAAAAATTCTAATTCGTACATACTTTCAAGGAAAGCAGAATCTTCGTAAGGTTTACCACATATGGCGTTAATGCACGATCCCTTTCGCTCGTCTCCATCAACTTGGCCCAGTAACATCCAACCAAGCGGAGTACGTGTCGCGAACGGCTCCGTCGGATTCCCGCGCCGCTGTTCGAGTGTCCAGTGGGCCTCAGGTACGTTCATACCTATAAGTAATCTGACTTCGTGACCACGATTATCAGGAAAAGAGATATCCTGCATGTGCTTCCGAAGTGTCAGTTGCTCCAAAGATGGTACTACCCTCTGAACCTGAAGCATCTTCTTCACAGACCAGGCCTGATTCACGTGTATAGGTTTGCCATCATCTAACGGATATATATCAATCTCTGTTGACGAGGAGAGAAATCGGGATGCCTTCGTGACCGTTGAAACGTTAAGTACAGCCGACCTGGTCTCCAATTTCAACTCTCTCAACAACTGCTCATCAATAAGAGTTGAGTCAGATCCAGAGTCGAGTAACGCATTGACCTCTATCACTTTCCCAGAACTGCGAAACCTTACTGGGATCACTCCCAGAGCTACTCGGCTGTTGTATGAAGTCGTAGCGTTTATAGTTGCTCGGTTGGACGAAGAGAATGTTGTCTTTTCATTATGCAGAAGCGGATGATGTTTATACTGACAACCACCCAATCCACATTTATTCCTGGACCTACAGCTCATCGAAGAGTGATTGGCCTTGAAGCATAACTGACATAGTCTTTGCTTTGAGACGGTCGACAGCCGTTCTGCAATGCTTATAGCTCCGAATTGTGAATATTGGTCCATATAGTGATTACCGTTACACTCTAGGCAAGACAGAACGTACCCCGGTTTTGATTCATCCACTACGCGAGTGGCCAGCGACGCAGTACGGCTTCCACGGGTCTCAGATCGTTCGTTTTTATAAAACCTATCGCGCTTTTGGCTTGGTTCTCCTATGTACATAGCTTGTGCAGCTGCTATCTCCGAGCAATTGCACGCAAACTCGTACAAGCCCTTGAAGGTCGGTTCCCGAGGTGTTCGAAGTATGCTAGGGGCCATTTTGAACCAATCGAGCTGCAGCGCACGAGGCAATCGTCTAACTTTCGCCACCACAGTTACGGACGCATTCAGATCCGCCTCGTACTGCATCTGCTGTAGGGTATTAAGACAAGCTTTCATCTGTATTACTAGCTTGTTTAACGCATCTCCGTCGTTCGTTCCCACAATCGGTCCACTAACTAGCTGATTGATGTGGGCGCGAGCTGTCAGGTGCGGACGGCCAAACCTCGTCTTCAGTGTCTCCATAGCATCTCGGAAACCTTCTTCGGGCTCTAGTAGAGCACAAATTGCAAGTGCTTCTTTTGCCTCGCCGTCACAGTAATGATTCAAGTAAGATAGACGTGCCTCGGGATCCTGCACAACATTCAACACACTGGACTGAAAACTACGAATAAACAACCAATATCTCATCGGATCCCCATTAAATCTCACGATACCTCTTTTGGGAAGGTTTGACAGAGAATTAAGAATCCAACCAAGACCACTCGCCTCCTGCCAACCACCCGACAACTTGCACACGTCGTTCGCATACGCCTTTGGCTGGGCTCGATAACGTGAATCGTCATGCCGCATGCCACCATCACACCACTTAGCTACCGATCCATCTTCCGGGGGTCCTTTAAGAGGAACAGCAAGTGGACTACAAAGTAGCATCACTGGGAACACACGAGTCATTACGTTCACTCTGCTTCTCGGCATAAATTATCTGACAGTCACTATCAGGCTTACAAATTCTGAGACCTGTGTCAGCTGGATATTATACAGTGGATTTTGAAATCAATTTTTCTAATTCTCTTATGCGCAATTCGGCGGTTGCCAGCTTCTCAGTTAACACAATACCATCATCAAAACCATCGCGCGAATCACCGACAAAACATCCGTCGTTGTTGTCGTTCATTTAGCGTGAGCCACTGGTCAGCTTATGTTAAATCACCAGAAGATTCGAATTATGCGTTCAGGTAGCCTAGTCTTACGCACGGTCTGGGCTGGATATATATATATATGTATATATTTGTATATATATTTGTGGAACCACGTTCGATAACAGTATATATATTTACGTATAATCTTCTGCCCTCTGCCCATTTTAATATATATATATATATATATATATATTAAAATGGGCAGAAGGCAGAAGACTATACGTAAATATATATACTGTTATCGAACGTGGTTCTACAAATATAATAATAAACCATTTAAATGTAAAATAACTTACGACCAGGTTTACAAACGCATATAACAGTGCCGAGGAAGCGTGACTAAGCGTCCAGTTAATTCCAGCGGTATAATATGTAGTGCGTTACTGTTACACATATAAACAAGTGTGGTTGCTTGTGGTAGGAATAAAAATATAAGTAATAAAATCGGATACGGTTCAATTGTTTATAGCCGATATAGAGTTTATGGGAAAGAATTAAATGTTGACATATCAAACGGTTGAGTAAGGGCAAGCGTTGCAAGCGGACGAGTCACGTTAAATTAGAAGGTAAAGGCATACTACTGTAAACATGTGAGTAGAGTAACGTGAAATGTGAAATTGGGTTTCACAGTTGGGATGGATTTAAAATGCAGTCATGTGGTACTATAGGTTGTGTTGCCATTGACGCTGCATAACTTTGCACACATGAACACTTGGACGAAACGGGATTAAGGTCCCAGAGTGGTGCAGTATATCCGTGGTGTAAATATATCACTAGAAGATGTTTCAAAAGTGTTGTCGTATAAGTCCAGGTAGCACACAGTGTGAGGAGATAGCACGGATAAAGCAGATGCAGTGTCGGGACGCTGAAATTTACATCCGCTCATTGTTGAGTCAGGATTCAGTCCAAATGGCGGAGAATGGCTCACCCGTCTTTAACTTTAATAGTAATTTTTTCCATCCTTTGCGAATCTGTCAATGAATTGTTCGAAACCGTGTTCATCACTAAAACCTTTTGTTACAGTGTATCAACCTTCATGTTATTTCAGGTGTCTGACAGCCATTCTAGAACGATATTTGCCGGAAAAGTACTTCAACTACGGACTGATTAGCGCTCAGGTCGATCAGCTTGTATTAAAAGATCTGCTCTCCAGCAAGCTTCCCAAGTTGTTTGAACACATACAAAAAATGGAAATCGATATAAGCGCAATCACACTCAACTGGTTTCTGGCGATATTCTACGACTCGGTGCCGTTTGAAGTAAGTTAGTTTATGATCAAATGTCGATGTACCTAATCAGGTGATACAGTCGACTCAATCAGCTCATAGTCACTTAATTTTGTTCAATGATATTTACTGTTTTATGCAGTTTCCAGTTAAAACCCAATAAAAGGACCGATTTTTTATAGCGCCAAACTTACAGCATGCAAACCAGTAGAACACATGCAGACGTCAATGGACAGACTTGCGTAAAACACGAACGCATCTTGATTGGTTGACATAATCATTTGAGATGACACTATGCGGTTGATCGTTGCGCCGAAACAGCTCATGCACACCTTGAATATCTTGTCAGTGTGACAATGCATCATGCGCCAGGTACAAACCTAAGGTTGTGGATGTGTAGTTGATTGAACAACAAATAATAAGACCATTCTGCTGAACAATGCGTTCAGTTAATCATCAGGGAATCAACTTTTTATGCTGATTGTGCTGCTAAAATACAGCGGTGGAGAAGTCAGCCAGTACCGACTTTCAGACAAGTGTGACGATGCAATAAGGAGGACATTGTCTATACTGAGAAAGTTAATGGCAGCACCTTTTGGAAGCGTCGGCAAATTGCTATTTTGATCTGTTTCATCAGTACCGCCGTCCACTTTTACTTTGAATGTTCCCAATTTGCTAATAGTATTATTTATAGTCCAATATATTGAGTAAGGTTTATGCAGTACACTAACCAGCTGCAGCTAGAGGCAGTTAATTCGTCAAACCGTAATCAGCGGCTGGTCGACGAAAACTGAACAATAAAAGCACAGAAATCAACATTATTGGGGTTTCAGTGTAGACGCAAACCACCCAACCTGCTTTTTTTATTTGATTCATATATAGCAGACTATCGCACATAAAATCGGTACAAATACATAAGTTGCACATAGCAGCTTACAATCAAGTGCACCTTTGGGATTTGTGTGAGTTTTGGCTACGACCAGGAATCTACATGCACGCTGAATTTCGTTTAATTTTCTGATAGTACTTCACCTAATAACACCATTCAGGAGGCGCGGCGGTGCTATCTAGATTTGGCCACATTATATTATTAGGTTTTAAGATATGTGCTATGCGCAGTTATTAATGAATGCACTGCATCAATAGTCAAGAGTGATGTTTCACCATTTTACGTCGGGTGACAAAAGCGGTCATTAGCTTGAAAGTCTCAGTCTTAAATTGTCATTTGAAAACATGCGTAACGAAAACGGTGGAAATCAGTTCAGAAGTGGTTGATAACCAACAAGTCGAGTGCGGATGAAGCTCACAAGCGGTACTTATTTAGACTAAAGAAATATAGGCGAACATATGTTTTCGATAATTCATCTTCAGGCCGGTACAATTATATAAGGAGTTAATAGAGTTAGATCGAGATATCGTTCAGACTTATTACAAAGAAACTAGGTCACTGGTCAGTCAATTGGCGATGGCTTGATTGGTCGGTTACGTCACGCTTGTCCATTGGTTTGACCGCGCAGGTTGACCGTCGATCCAGTGGATTTGTGGCCATGGTAGGTGCAGCGCTTGAACAAACCGTTTTTGTTGACATAATACCGGGTCAAGCAGCCTGATTCCAATGGCCTCGGCAGTACAAAGTGTTCTGATTCGGACTGCCTTTGATGGGTTGCCTGGCACGCGATATACAACTTTGAAGGCTTGATCGGTGTTCACCTGGTGTCCGCTTTCAACCAGATGAGCAAGGATAGCACTGTTGACCGATCGTGATTCCCCGTGCCCCAGCCACCGTGGATGGTGTTCTCGGATTCGTTTCGAAAGTTGTCTTGACGTTCGACCAATATAACCTGCTCCACAGGAACAAGTTAATGAGTAGATACACATAGATGAAGTCTGAACTGTCAGTCTATTTTTGTTATAAAATCTGAGAATTGGGGATGTGGAGAATTGAATACGGATATCAGCTGTAGCATAGGTCCTGCTAATCGTCTGGTTGAGCCTGTTTGTCAGCCATTCGGCGGCATTTTCACCTTTAAAGGGTACTCGAATAAACACCGGCTTCTTTCTTACGTCATGCACTTCAGGTTTGGGTGATATTCTGATCATATTTCTGGCAATAAATCATTCCGGATAGCCATTATCACGAAGTACGTCCTTTATGAATTCGAGTTCACTTTCTAACGTATCCGCTGAACAAATTTTATATGCTCTATCAGTCAGGCAGCGCACTAGATTTCTCTTCTGTTTCAAGGGTACAAAACTGAAAAAGTTAGTGTACTGACCCGTCCACGTGTTCTTGCGGTAAATTCTGCGTTGAATAGTACCGTCTATTCGTCGATGTAAACGAACATCTAGGAAAGATATCTCGTTTCCAGACTCTTCCTCAAGTGTAAACCTAACTCACTGGTGGGCGCGATTGAATATATCGAGTACTGTGTGCATATCAGTTTCCGAACTGGCTACGATAAATATGTCATCTACGTATCGGTGGTATTGACTGAACTGGCTGATAGTGGATTGAAGCGTAATGCGTTCAAGTTTTCCCATGAATATGTCGGCCAAGAGAGGTCCGAGCGGGGATCCCATTGCTACGCCATCCGTCTGCCGACACAGCATACCGTTGAATAGCAGTTGTATATCAAATGTGCAACGGAGCAGAAGCTCTTTCAATTTTAGTGGTGGTAAACCAATACCGATTCCGGTCTCACACACGTAGTCACAGATGAAGTTGACGGTTTCTAGCAATGGTACGTTTGTGAATAAAGACACTACGTCTAACGAGCATGATTTCTGTGAATTCATGCTAACGTTCTGTATGCATTCGACAAATTCAAACGTATCACGTAGACTGAACGGGGCAATCGCTTTTCGGACGGGTTCAAGCAGTTTCACTAGCCACTTTGCCGTTGAGTGGTAAGGCGAATTCATCATATCAAGTATTGGACGAACCGGTACACCAGGTTTGTGGACTTCTGGTAGGCCGTAGAGACGGGGTATAATAGAACCCTGTGGCCGTAGTTGTTCATAAGTCGCGGGGGTTATCAGCTTTTCCTCTTTTAGTGACTTAAGACACTTAGTGATCTGTTGCTCGGCATACTCCGTTTTGTCCCTTTCGTTGGCAACTATACGAAACTTGGTCTGATCTGCAAGAATATCATTCAATTTCTCGATGTAATCGCTTCTATTCAGGATGACAATTCCAGTTCCTTTATCTGGTCTACAGAGGAGGATGTTTGGATTCTGTTGAAGCAACTTCAATGAATCCACGTGCCCCTTAGTTAAAGGTCCTCTCTGTCTCGAGGTACGCTTATAGTATAGCTGGCAGCAGTTAACAAGTGTAGGTTTAAATAATTCATGGTCATCTGGCGAACGCGGGGTTAAATCTTGCGTCTGACCGAGAAGATTCTCAAATTGCACCTCAAGTTCTAGACGTTCTTTCTTACGTTGTGGGCAGCAAAACTTAGAACCGAGTGAAAGCGCCTCGGTTGTGATACGATCAAGATGTAAACTGGAAAAGTTGTGTACGTACCTTTCTGGTTGGCTTGGAAATTCTGTTTGAGGCCTGGAAGAGCAGAGGCTGCGTGATAGTGAAGCTCGTTTCTTCTGAGTCCGTCTGACAACCACTTGTTTCACGAAGGCGGTGAACAATTCCCGTTCCTGATCCGTGAGATTTTCCACTGTTGAGTCACGCTGCCCTATATTTCGCTCAAATTGGACAATTCCTCCGCGATGAGTATCAAGTTGATTTAGACTGTAGCGTTTCACTGCTATGTTTCTTATTTCGACACGGTTCCTGCGTAGAGCCTGCCAAAATGGCTTCGGGTATTCGTTGCGATCAATGCAGTCAGTGATGAATTTGATCCATTCCTTCGCCTCTGCCAGACAAATGGTGAACTTCAGGTACTCGTTGAGCGCCTTTACCACTCTGGGCTCCTTAGTTAATCTCATCGTTTCAAATATGCCCATCACGATAATGAGAATAAAGACATATGGGCGAACATATGTTTTTGATAATTCATCTTCAGGCCGGTACAATTACACTTAGACTCGGGCCGTGACCAGGTGTTTCCGCAGTCTTGTGTTGTAGATAAGTATCGAGTCGTGGCCAGATGTAAGTGTAAAGTCAGTGTT
The DNA here is from genome assembly GCA_014338405.1 of Paragonimus skrjabini miyazakii. Lineage (NCBI taxonomy): Eukaryota > Metazoa > Platyhelminthes > Trematoda > Plagiorchiida > Troglotrematidae > Paragonimus > Paragonimus skrjabini miyazakii. The sequence continues at coordinate 148,616 of JTDE01000381.1, forward strand.
ACTGTAACGCGTTTTACCTAGTAAACGAGAGAACTCAACATGACTATGTCTATACGCACCGCTGGATTACACCACTATCACAATAGTATGCAATACAGATTTCACGGATGGCGGGTCTGCTAATTCCCATAAGATCACCATATTTCAAATGTGTTCAGTATTAAATAACGCCGAATAAGAAACGCAATTAGCTTAAATGACTAGAAGCAGAAAGTCAGAAAAGTCGCTGTCTTTCTCAAGAACAGCACACCGCAGGCGCTATCAACACTCAATAAGAAGAAAGCAGAGCAACGCCAATGGACTGTTGTACTCCCCAGGAATTGAAGTCTTTAAGTTCACTACGGAAGGTGCGCCGTTAGTTGAACGATCCATACGTAATAAAGGCATATAAGACTTAATTAGTGGGCTGGGAATATTTTCACTGTGGAGAAAAACCCTGATAGATTACTGACCTCAGGCATGGTTTGGTGGCAATCTTGAGGGAGACAGCGGTTCAGGAACAGACACTTAATGTTTATGTGAGAAGAGAAGAGCAAAATGTTAGCAAAACCTTTCACAGCACACTGTGTTCTCATTGCCGTCATCGTCATCAGCACAACAACAACCTTGAGCCTAACCAGAATGTACCTTGGCTCATGACTACCGCTAACCTCAACAGTGATGCCGAATATCCTAGACAAATCGTGCTTAGCTGAACTATAGTCCGAAGCTGTTTCAACTCACACCGTCTACCCCCTTCGTGTTTCATGAGGTTAATATATCAATTCTGGGGGCAGTGCACGATAAACAGTAGAACAGAGAGGAGAACTAATCTGTTCAGTGTTAGTTGCACTGTGCCTACAATTTACAAGGGGCATATGAACACCATCAAACATCCGCGTATTTTGTAACAATAATCCGGCACCAAACAAATGACTCCTAAAGGCCTATATTCCAGTGCATAGTTACTACTTTATAGTTCACAGCCATGTTAGTCGAGCGCAACGCTCAATATAAGCAAGCAGCCTTCATTGAGTAACAAATTTTCAGATTCGTCACACTGTTACTGGGGCATCAAAGTTAATCTGACTTTCATGGGGTGTTGAGAACTGTGAAACCTGTCACACAGAAAATCGGACATTACCAATCGACAACCAGAAAATGCTTACCAACTAAAACGGACTAGATCAAAGTTCAGTTAGCTCAGCTAACGCAATTCTTCGGTTCGTCAACTGTGTCGCTCGCGGTTGTTTGTTACGTCGAACTTGTGTGAACTCTAGTATGATATCCTTGTTCTTCTCCACCGATCTGAAAGTCCGAATTGATATGGGTCCGGTCCAACAGTCTACTTTCTACTGTCATGTCTCTAACCCGGGTAAACAGTCTACGGCCGAAACGTTGTTTTCCAAATGTAGGACTATCATCCAGTTCAACGTGCACCCACCAGAGCAGCAAAAAATGTTTGGCACAAGGTACCACTCATCAGAACACTGTGCACATCCAATGATCCAATGTGTGCTAAAGTGTGTCCAAACGGACATATTTTTAATTGTCAACTCTGACGCACGTACACAACGGATCACGCTTTTGGCGCCCTTGATGCGGACAGTTTTCTAAACTCCTTGTTTGTTAGAAACAGGCTGATAGCACTTGAAAAATTGTATATTTTCCAACTACAAAATGTATCGTGCACCACTGAGACTAAGCCATGTCTCAATCACGATTCTTCCATAAATGAAAGCGCGTTTTGCAACCTATGAAAGTGCCAGCTGTATTTTGCAGAATTTCCCATCTACTGTCACTCTTTCTGGTCAGTTGTTCTAACTTGGGTGACACAGAGGAGATAAAACAATCGGTGTCATCAATGGTGGTGTCATTATCTGGTATTTAAAAAACTTCACACATTTTTCTGGTCAGGCGGTTCATTTGAGACACCTAGCGTTACAAAACATATTGTATTTTTCGTACAGATTGAACATCATCCACAGTTGATCGCAACTGTCACATTCCCATAGACTTTCAAGTCGTGCAAAACTCGAATCTAGTGCTTCCTTTCGAAAGGGGCCAACTGCAAAGTCTATGGGAATGTGACAGCTGCGATAAATTTGGGGTGATATTCAATCTATATGGAAATCAAAAATTCCCTACTACTCATTAGATTACATTTTTAACACCTAGATCTATGTTACTAAACTATAGCTATAAAAAGCCTACATATTTCTGCCGGCTTGTAAAGGATCGGGCAGACAAAATATGCATTAGAAATGAGCCAAACAGATCAGAGAGCCGCTATCCAGAAAGTGTAGCATGACGCATTGTCTAGCAGACCAACACTTTTCTTCAGCTATATGCCAGTTCTTTTAGGTGTGTCAGTAATTTTCCGAACAAATTGACTTCTGTTGACCGTGTATTTGATTGAGAACTATTTAGTAGATTGACAAAATCTAATATTGAACTGATGTATGACGTTTTGGTGAATGGGACTGCTATCTTACTAGCCTTTCATTATTTTTATAAATGACAATCACTTGAAGTGAACCGATCGCTATCGTCATCGTCATCACGGAAAGCAGTACACTCATACCTTGTGCTCCTAAGGTCTCCAGTTTCTAATGCTGTGAGTCACTAAGGCCACAACCCAAAAGATAAACCTATTTAGTAGTGGTCACCCGTTTGCGGTTTATTGCATTTTTTTGCAGCAGGTCCAAACCTGTTTATCCCATACTTTGCGTCAGTCGGCATCGACCAGAAGACTGGTCGGCATCTTCAGTACGTAGTTTAACTACCAAAGATTATGTGTATATAAAGTTTGAACAGGAGAATTTGGTTGATATTGGCTACCAAATATCCACTTCCTAAAACCTTCGTTTTCAACCGATTGATGTCGCTCAGTGACAGCGATGGAACGTAAATATAGTTGGTCGGCTGGTTAAAGACAGTGTATGCCTGCTATTATAGATGAAGAAAACTAAAACTGGTCGTTGTTTATTCCTGCAAACTATATATCTCGCCTATTCTGCTTGCTGCTGATTGTTGTACTGCTCAGAGAAATTGGCGTAGTAATGCAAACTATCGATTTCCTTTCTAGGAAACCCTCATACTGCATATCTCAAAAAATTCTTATTAGTTAATCCCTAACACACTGGTTTAAGATAAAGCACTTCCGGAAATCTGGCTACAGCGAGTGGCTCCTTGTAAACGAAAAACGACGTATCACCAACAATTAATCAGCCTGTTTCACACGACCTTACCCTATGATCCAATAATGTGTCACTAGTCGAAAATCGTACTCGGTACGGAGATTACTGATTAGAGGTACTGGATGGGTTGGCCTTGACTGTTTTGCGATTTTGGTCTCATCTCCGGATAGTTGCGAACAGTGGTGGTGTTGTTCGTAGCTCGGGTTGATGGTTTTGCTATTGGCATGTTCGCCGAGCTTGGCATTTAGGTTGCAAACGTTTCATCACCAAGCGAGGTGACATCATCAGTGCGTAATCGTTTTAGCGTCTCCACGTTCAAAAACTATACGCTAAAACGATTACGCACTGATGATGTCACCTCGCTTGGTGATGAAACGTTTGCAACCTAAATGCCAAGCTCGGCAAACATACCAATACCAAAAGGTCTCATCTCCATTAAACTTTCACCTCGAACTAATTATCCAAGCTTACCGTCCTTGTCTCTTCAAGGACATTGTCAACACTGAAAAGAAACAATAATCTTCTACGAATTGAGTTACGACACTTTTTTACATCCATATCTTGGTAGGCTTATCAAACTGAGAATGTTCGCAGTGCTCCATCCACATCTCAGAGTGAACTTATCTTTAACATATAGGATCTTCTATGAACTTAGGCCTGGTGTTGAGGGGTAACCAACCCAGAGATAACTAGCTAAAATTATGGCATTATGTTTGTCCTCGAACACGCTGTTAACACATCTGTGACCGTCACGTATGCTAAGCCTGTAAAACTCACCAGATTCCGTAGTAACGACGTCATCATTAAACAACACATGTTTGAAGCACGCATTTAGAAAACAATTTAGAACCTTCATGTAGCCCAACCATCATACTGCAAAATGATATGTTTCACTTTGAACATGTTGTTGGCCGACCTTTTCCCGTGTTGAATTACTCCGGTGGTACGCCGGACAGGTTGTGTTTGGATTCGTATTCTTTCCATTTTACTTGAATGTACAACTCACTAGTGGATTTTCAAAAAGCAGATATTTACCCCGATATAATGTATATTTCTACTTTTGTGTTAACCACAACGTTTCTGTGAACTGACAGAAATTGCAGGCTCTTTCTTACCAGCAATTCACCAAAGATGCCTGACCCAGAAAACACTTGCATTCACTTGTAAACAAAATTGATTCAAAGTACGCAACCGGGTTTCTAACATATAATCCATATTTTATCTGAGCAGGAAGAAGACATGTTGCGATATGTTAACACTTCATTTACGCTTATCAGTCACAAACGTAAAATATGCCAGTTATATACATCA